>JAEMWC010000380.1:445000-482500 GCA_016490735.1 Pachyseris speciosa
TGACACCATGTTACGATTCCTCTTTTCGGGAATGACTAGCACAAAGGTAGTTGGAATCAATAAATTTAATATGGTGAAGTCATCATAGCTCCAGCAACTTACAAGTGTCATTGAATCTTCTGCAAGCGCATGGAATCTAACGCATATGATTCGCTATGTCGTGTCACGTGATAAAGGGTTGCGTGACATAACGTTACAAGAATAGGGCGATACGGTCCACTGTATGTTGTGGAAATTTACAGCAACGCTATAATGAACAGCCTAATGATAGTGACAATTTTTCGCTCTTGTCACTGGTTGTCGACGACCGTTGTTCATTAAGTAATGGAAGTGGCCAGTATCTCTTTTACCAAAGTACTTTCATAGAAAACTGTTCTATCGTTGTTTTCTTCCTTCAGGTTTTGATGTTCTTGTCCTTTCACCGGCTTAAGGAAACAACGCAGGAAACTCCTACATCGTACAATGAAATAAACGCTGATAACGAGAGACAACCGTTACTGGCGTAAAAACAGGCTGGATCCTTGCAAAAAAGCGTTCCATGGAAAGAAAGGACATGATTTAGGAGGTTGTGAGCTGATTGCATAGCCACGGACGAAGAAGCTCTCAACAGTGGCTGGATAGACTACGAGTAGTCCCTCTTTCGCTTAGTCCGTCGTGCGTGATGCGCTTAGTCCGCTTTGCGTGACAGAAAATGGCCCCAGGATCTCGCGCGGCCATTTTCTGTCACGCAAAGCGGACTAAGCGCATCACGCACGACGGATTAAGCAAAAGAGGGACTACTCGTAGTCTAGTGGCTGGATTAACCCTAAGCTTCCTTCATCCCCAACCCCACCCCTCAACTCCCTGCCACTTCACAAGATATATGGCTGCTGTTCAACCTTTGAGCCCTCGTGCTTCCTTAGAGGGCAGTGTCTTCATTTACCTGCCATACAAACAAATGAAGCAGACACAAGTTATGGAAATCGAATTTTGATAGCAGTAGCAAATAGCTTGACTGACTATAATAACACGTTTTAGTATAAATCTGCTAGCGTTCTATCACGAACGCCGTTCTCTGATTGGCTACGTTACTCGCTATCTATTCTGTAATAGTGAGTTGTGGTTGTCAGCAAAATTCAGCCCGCTTCTTCGCGTTTTCGAAGTGTCTGTGAGGACGATTTGGATAATTTCTTGTTTAGTTTTGAACGACTAGTAGATTTATACTATAATTGTGTCAAGATTGGCTTGATTGGCTCTTAACAGCCCATATTTGTCCAAACTGTCCGATTTGGCCTGTCCGACAGGCCAAATCGGACAGTTAAGCAGCCAATAAAAATCAAGCACTTCATTCTATTAGCCAATAAGCTTTAAGTACCTAGCCCATGCTAACTAATCAAAATCAAGGAAAATTCTTAAGTGAGTAGGTTGACAGATCCAGATTCAAAACAAACATAAATGGAATTAACTGGTCCAATAACTTTTATTCAGAAAAGTTTTCCTTAGATTTTGACAACCTTTGACTTCAAGCCTAGAAATGAAAGAAAACTATGCAGTTGTTGAAGTTGAAAATGCAATGAATCAAACGAGTGACTGAGTTGTCCGCATTTTGTTATTGACCCAATTAATTGGTAATCGGACTTCGTGTCGTACAATCCAGGGGTAATCGTGTTCGTAATTTCAAATCAGCCTCGCGCTACGCGCTCGGCCAATTTGAAATCACTCGCCCGATTAGTAATGGTAATAGGACTGAGTGGAGTACAATTCAGGGAATAATCGGGCGAGTGATTTCAAATTGGCCGAGCGCGTAGCGCGAGGTTGATTTGAAATTACGAGCACTATTACCCCTGAATTGTACGACACAAAGTCCGATTACCAATTAACTGTGTCAATAACAAAATGCGAGAAACTCTAGAGGTCAACTTTCTAAATTGTAAAACGTTTTGTGCAAAACAGCCGACGGAAATGGTTGCTATTTTACAAAGCACGAAGATTGACAAATGACACGACATGGCAGCTACTGCTCAACATACCCAAATAAGGTAACTGTCCGATTCGGCCTGTCCGATTACAGGAATCGGACAGTTTGGACCTGAAGCAGCCAATTAAGACACAAATAAAGGCTGTTAAGAACCAATCACATTTGAGCATTTTGCTATTGACACAATTACTCCCTGAATTGCACTTCGCTCAGTCCTATTACCATTACAAACAATTGGATTATTCGCTCGAGATTTCTACGCATGATAGATGATTTTTGCCGCGCCCTCATCAGCTATCACGCGATAGAAATCTCGAGCCCATAATCTATTGTTAAATAGAAAATAATAATTTTATTATTTACTCATTCATGTAGTTAGGAATGGAAAAAGGCTACGTTTTTTAGCAAGCATGCTTTCACACAGAAATATTCTCTCCTCAAGAAAATATAAAATGTCGGAAGACTAGATTATTTCCAACACGGCCACATCAGCTCTTAATTACCGTGTATAAATAAATGTTATCATGGTTATTGATTGATTGATTGATTGATTGATACTGGGCTGTCGGCCCACGGTGTTTCAAAGAAGTTTGTAACACTGACGTCGCTTCCAAGTGGGACACGCGCGACCAAGCGCGGCAGGTGATGTTCGCGTGCTGTCGTTGGTTCCTTTTAAGTACCTGGTCATTTCCTTGTTGTTTAATCGCCTCCTTTTTGCAATGATTTGATTACTGGCAACAAAATCAGAACTTCGATTCATGTCGAGGCGGAAACCATTTTGTCGAGCCAAAAAAAACTTTTTCCTTGTCGTAGCGGAGACCCTTTACTTTTGTCGGGCAGAAAACCCTTTACATGCAATAATAATAATAATAATAACAACAACAACAACAATGATAATAACAATAGGTGACGGCGTTTTGGGATATGCCTGTTTTCGCGGAGCACTTGCAAGTGAGAGCCAACAGAGTGGACGCTAGGTTGGTAGACAGGGTAAAGAAGGAGGTGATGCTGATAGAGATGAGCTGTCCCTGGATGGACAACAGAAAGCAGAAAGAAAAGGAGAACACCTTAAAGTACGCGCCTTTGCGACTAGAGCTCAAGATTCGACAGTTCAACATCGTCATTGATGCTCTGGGTGGCTACTCAAAGAGTCTGAAGGAAGAAGTCAAGGCGTTAGTGGGCTCAGATAGGTACCGCGAGGTACTTAAAATGGAGAAAGCCGTCCTTAGCCACACTCTTCACATCGCTAAAGCATTTACAGTGATGTGCTAGCCACTGACTTGGACACCTATTTTCGCTAATGAGACAGTACACAAGTACACATAGATTTTATTTATACACGTTCGTATTTTGAACGAGTTTTCTAGCTCCTCGACGTAACGTGTCAAAATAAATGATTGATGGATTGACACAACTAGCACTTAGCAGATATTATTAGACAGATGATTTATTTTATTAATCTTATTTTACGCAATTTTATTCCCATTTAATGTAAATTTGTAAATTTTATATCATATTAGAATTTATTTATTAATTTTACTTTACGCAATTTTATTCCTATCTAATGTAAATTGGTAAATTTTGATGTAATACTGGCTACGTTTACACGCCCAGTATTTGTGATTAGGACCTGGCATTCTTGGCATTCATTCATTCATAATGATGATCATAATAATAATAATAATAATAATAATAATAATAATAATAATAAACTGTATTTGTGTACTGTAACTTGTGTACTTGAAAATGAGGATTACAAGATGCTGTGGGACTTCAGTGTACGAACAGACCATGAAATTGAGGCTAGGAGACCGGATCTATTGATCATTGACAAAAGAAAGAAGAACTGCCAAATTATAGACGTGGCAAACCCGGAAGATGGAAGGGTGAGAGCAAAAGACGACGAGAAAGTAGAAAAATATCAAGATCTTACGAGAGAAATTCGAAAGATGTGAGGAGAAAGGACAAATGTAATACCCATAGTGGTGGGGGCACTGGGAACGATACCACTGAGATTAAAAGAAAATCTGAGGACCATACTGTAGGTGTGGACACATCCATTGAACTGATTCAGAGATCTGTACTATTGGAGTCGGCAAGGATCCTTAGAAAAGTGCTGGAGATGTAGGCAGGAGAGGAAAGTAACGATGAAGGACGCTTCTTGGTTTCCCTAAACAGCTGGTTGCTGCCCGGAGCCAATAATAATAATAATAATAATAATAATAATAATAATAATAATAATAATAATAATAATAATAATAATTCTATTGCGCATTTTCTATGAAATAATCAAATGCGCATTACAATACTGGCCGGGGGACTTTGGAAGACTGCTTGTAAAGCAGTTTACAATTGATGATGTTACAGTTGAGTTATGAATGCCCCCGTAATGTTAATATCAAATTAAGACAGACACTAGAGGTGGTCATCGCCAGAATTTCATTACGTCCCTAGACTAGACTAGATTCCCAAAGAATCAATTGTGAAGAGTTGTGAGACGGGGCCTACGGTTTATCGTCCTTATCCGAGAAGACTAGACCGTTTGTAGATGTCATTATAAAGGCAGCACTTTCTCCTCAATTATTTAAAGATCCTGAGTGTGGTTCCAGTGGGGGTTCCAGTCGTCTTATCCGGGAAAAAAACGAAAATTTTGTTTATCGAGCGTTAGCCATTCGCTCCGACGGAGAAGGGCTTAGAGCTCGTTATAAAGTGTACGTGTATGAGATCGAATTAGAATTTAGAAGTGTTGGTTTTTGTGGAGGGAGGAAACCGAGAATCAGGAGAAAAACAAATAACAAACTCTACCTTCATATGACGGCGGGTCCGGGGAGCGAACCCGGGTCACATTGGTGGGAGGCGAGTGCCATTCCACCTTTCCAGCTCCCCCTATGTGATCATAATGGAGTTCATCGCGCCATTTGTTCCTGGTGCTTAATATTAGCTTTCCAAGATCGGACATGCACAGAAAGCAAAATCTCGTTTTGGGTTGAAAAGTTTCACCACCCCCTCTCCTTCTACCTTTCGCTTTCTCTCCTCCCCTTTTCTTTCGCTTTTCTTGCCTCGCTTTCTTTTTACCTTGCTGGGTATTTCCTGGGCTTCCTTTCGGTGGGAAAAGATTTGTGGAAAACTTTTAGGATCATTGGATTAGGTGGAAGGAAGTGTAGGTGGGTAGTGGAACAAGATTTTCACTCAAATTTTCGGCTCAACGTCACTTGGTTTTTTCGCGTTTTCTCCGGCCTGCTGGACAGAATCGTGCTCATTTGGGTATGGTTTGAAAGATCTCTTCCCCCTACACGTGCTACATGTAAAAGTTGTCCATGAGCATTACAACTGATGACGTCACAAGCGGTACAAGGAACGTGGTTCTGTCAATGGGTTAAGGAAATGGTCCGTAGGTATATATGAAGATGTAGATCGATTCAATTAAATGAGACTAAAGCTGCAGTACAGTGCTAAAATAAATTGTTGTGTGAGAAAAGGCGGTACGGCGTGGTACCGGGTAGTTGGCTGAATGCCAGCTGAAGACAGCAGCAGTCACGCCAATGAATGACCTGAATGACCCCTTCTCGGTTCTTTCTTTCTCTATTGTTTGTTTTTTGATTATTCTATCGTACTGTGCTGAGAGAATTAACGCAGGGGATTGGGTACTTACAGTATTCCCAAGGCGTTAACCCCTGGGATTTACCTTTGTACTGCGGTATATAAATACCGTACTATTACCATTACTCCCCCGTTGCTAAAGAACAACAGAAGCGCGCATTACACGTTTGATGAATGGAATGCAATGGAGCCTAAACCATGCATATGCTTACCGCAAGATAACAGATCTCACTACTCACAACATACTCGAGTGATATTGTACTAAGTTACAGCGGCGATTATCCATACCGGCAAAGAAAAACATTGTTCTTGAGAAAAGTCTATAATATCAACTGTCGCCGGTTGAATATTACTTTCATCTGACAAAAAAGGTAAGCCTTTTGCGAACTCCTTCGATAGAAATGACATTTGCAGTAACATTACGAGGAATTGCTGCACAAATCAAAAACTTGCTTTACCCAAAAGTCCAGAGAAAGCTTTATGATGACGAGTGGGTAATTTTTGCTGGACTGTTTATACATGACATGTAGTTATTTCATTGTAAACCAAGTTTGAATCGCCGTCGATATAAAGGTTGGCTGGTTGTTTAACCGCAGTGTTACAGAATCGATGCCTGTGACAGCGTCATAGTTTTCACTCGACCTCGGTTGTCAAACTTTACATAAAGGAAATTGTTTACTAATGGACAAAAATATAACCCGCTCGCCCTAATGTGTTGCTTTGACGTTGCTTGCGGACTTTTCCATTTGTCAAACGATTGCTCTTTGAGGAAATCTTTTCTCACTTGATATCCATTTACCTCATATCCGTTTTTCTATTCGAAAATTCAGCTGTCGCTTACCTTCAGTAATTGTCATGGTGCTACATTTTATTCTAACCTGAATGTTTATTTTGGCAACTGGATACGGCCAATTCGTTTTCAGCTTTTCGGATGACTTAATAGTAACCGTATTTTTTATTATAAAACTGAGAATTTGAATAGGTTGCAATTCGCAGCAATTCGAAAACAGCTGAAGTTGAATTCATTTGGTAATTTACTCTGACTCATGAAAAGATTTAACCGTCTGGGTAGCTCACAACAAAAAACAAAATTCGATCGATGGAAGATTCTGCAAACACCAGGTCCCGGGATATCCCGAATGTGTTTCGGTGGCAAGAACATTGCGAAATGAAATCTGTCTCACGAAATAGTATTTTGTTTACATTCGACCGTGACACGCTGCCGCCATCCGTCTCATTCTCTCAGGCGTAATGTCTTGGAGTAATCGTAAGTGAAATGTTTAGAACCATAATATAAATGATTGATATATGAGGCATGTCTTGGCTTATTTTTATCGCACGGAAAATGGCGCGCGATCGATAAACGTTGACAGAATTGAAATGGGTTGATTCTCCAATGATTACCGTTGCGAGCAAAATGGCGGCCTTCCTTTCATGGAGCATCATCAAGTTCATCGACTTCACTCTTGAGTTTGACGCCATATTTTTGTTTCTTATATGGTACAAATTTCAAATGAATTTTAAGGGTTATATTAGTTCTAAATTCGCTTGGAATTGGTGGAAAATGGGTAGAAAATTAGACTTGGTTACTGCACTGTCTGAAAGCCATTAGCTTCTTAGAAACTACTAAAGGCACTTAACCTTGTTTTTGTTGCAATAACGATTTTCACTAAAACTGTTTTGTTCATAAATATTTGCGGCCTGGCAAGAAAGTATTAATTATAAATAAGTTTGTAGGGCAACCACAATGCTTGTAAGCATAAGTTTGTCTCATCTGGAGAAATATACAGACAAAAATCCAAATAGTGAAATCCTGGGGAACAAGTAGCCTGCGAGCAATAAAGCTTTCAAACTGGAACTCATGGGCAATTTATTTGCAGAATTTATTTATTGTCAAGTTACAGTAAAAACAGAGGATAGAGAAAGTAAGCCTAGAGGTGTCTGTTGTTGCAGGAGTTAACTTTGCTGATTTTGCACTTATTTTCAGTCACGGAAATATTTGATGAAGACGATGTAGAAGAGATGATGAGCATGGACGGCCTGTCAATGCTGTCATCAGACTCCATGTCCCCAAGGTGGGTGATTGCTCTTTATATAATTAATCAGAAGTGTCCCAGGTAAGTTTTAAAGGCAGTTGAGGAAGATTTGCAAGTGGACAATGGGTATGGGTCTCCATATACCCCTAAAATTCTATTTCTCATACTTTCAAGTAGAGAATTTAATTTTCATTGGTGAGATGGTCAACTGTTTTGGACTTTTGATCCGCTACCCCCTTTAATTTCGTCTGCAATTCATCTACCAAACAATGGATTCAGTTATGGTTGGTTGATAGTAATACCACCTGTTTACTTCCTGGTAGTTTGTGTCAAGTTCCATCATAGGTTATTATTGTTTATATTAAACACCAGTGAAGTATCAGGTGAAAACATGATGTCTACACACATAAAAATATCATGTTGTCTTCACACATGAAAAGATCACTGTTGCTATGGTTACATAATAAATCATGTCTGTCACAGCAAAAATTAAATGATTTGGGATTTCATTGGTGTTTATATAATAAATACCTTGGAGATATGAAATTTCTCTTCTCATCACTCATTCACTGCGCTTACTCATGAAATATTTTTCAACACGAGAAGAGAATTTTCGTATCTCTAAGTAGCTATATAATATCCTCCATTTCTCAGGTCTGTGGACAGTCCACTAACAAGTCATGATGTTGTTGTTCTTTTATTATGTTACCAGATCCCAGGTTGATATAGGGGAAAGGCGTGAGACTGAAGTGATAAATATTAAAAACTGCCATAGTGGCTTAGGTGAGTAATTTCTTCTCAGCCTGAGTATAGATTTCATCAATTTTCAACCTGTTTAAGTAAAATCTCTATTTTTGTCATCAGGAATCAAGATAGCTGGTGGAAGATCAGCTCTTGGAGCAGATTTTGGGATCTTTGTGAAGAAAGTCCTTACTGGAGGGGTAGCTGATCTTGATGGTATGATCATTAATCATCAACAATGAATTCTGCTGGTCATATTCCAGAACGATAATTATCTATTGTTCTTTTTAGTTTTTATGCACAATAACTGGCTTCCCCGTGGGGTCTACCCCTGGGCCAGCCAGGGAGATATGTGGGGGAATACAAGGCAATGGATGGGATTCTTCGCCCAAGGGTAGGGGAAAATCTTGACATTGTTTTACAATCAAAGATTAGGGGGTGAGTTTGTAAAAGTTGTCTGGGGATTTTCTGCTGAGACACCTCACCCAGCAGAATTTGACTTGGAAGATTCCCTTGTCCCCCTGGGAGAAATTACTCAAGTTTGCTTGACTGATTTTACAACCCCCTGGTTAACCCTGGGGGTCGACCCCGTGGGGAAGCTGATGACATGTCCATTATAGATTTCAACACATACATATTACATTTTTGACTTGATAATGGCGTTTGCCTTTTTAAATCTTAAAATGATTTTGCAATAATAATTTAAACTTATATTGTGCATTATCCATACAATAATCTAGCATGCATTACAAATATTTACAATGGTTACCAAAAATGTCTTACAGTGAATGAGAAATTTCTGGAAGTAGAGGAATATAAAATAGGTCTTGAATAATTATCATTTTCCAATGAGACTTTGTAGACATGCTGTTTGAATTTTTCCAGAATGAGAAATAGACCTGATTTGTATTTGCCATAATGAGCTGGAACTACCTTGCAGACTAGGGTTAAACTGGGGAATCTTTTCATAATTATGTAAAATGTATTCCACCACAAGAGTCTCCACTTCATGCTAAATCCAGTTGAATACCGAGAATACAGATATGTTGTATAAAGAGTCAGGGAGGTAAAAATGTGGCCAAATGGTTAGATTGAAAAAGACCAATTTATTGGGCTCCGTTCTCTGTGCTTGTACTTTTTTAAAAGTTATGAAAATTTCTTAATTAAAAAGTATTATTATCATTTATTAGGGAGATTAAGGGAAGGTGACCAGCTTTTAGAAGTTAATGGATGCAGCCTGCTTGGAGTATCCAACGACAGGTAAGTTTATCAACTGTAAGGAATGTTGGCCATTAGTGTTTGGAATGACAGTGTTTGAAACTGAGGGCTGCTACAAGATGCTTTGCTTATTTTCTGTCTCCTCCCTTGCTTGATGTACATGTAGGGTAAACATTATATTTTTTTAAAATGCTCTTAGCTGTGTCATGTGGCTCTTGGACCAGAGCTTAACCTCAGCAGTCATGAGCTTTTTGTATCATCCAACTATTTCTCAGCACAGTTAGATTATTGAAGAGGAAACTTAAAACTTTTATTTTTTGATAAATTTATTAAGAGTAATTCTTTCCTATATTAGATTTAATTTTTATCGTATTAGTTAATTTTTAGTGTCTTAGTTGTAATTATTTTGTTTTTGTGAAGCACCACAAGCAATTAGTGGACATGTGCACTATATAAATACACTATTATCATTATTATTGTTAGTTGTTATTATTATTATTATTACTTTACATTTTGCTTAATATTGAGTCAGAGTGAGCAGATGATGGCCTTCATTTGTATAATGCCTTGAACCTCCTCTTTGTACCCTCCTTCCTGACTCATGATTCTCTTTTTAGGGCAATGTCACTTCTGAGGAATGCCGCTCAATCAAACCATGCTAAACTGCTTGTGTGCAGAGATACCCAGGCTAGGTAGGAAGGCTGTGAATTAGAAGTTAAATCCTTGAGTGGTTCTTGGTGCAGTGATCCATTTTATAAATACAGAGGCTGAGGAAGTTGTTAATCGATACCATAGAAGGGCTTCATGTCCTTAGCTCTAACTCTGTTGCTTCCTTGAACTAGACTGCATTAATATTAGTGATACCTCACATCCACTTTGACCTTGGCATGACTAACTGGGACTGGAAATAATTTCCAGTGCCAGCTAGTCATGCCATTATTTCTGGTGGTCTATGTGTGTATTCTCATTAGCCATTAATATTAAGCAAGTCGGGTAGTTGGAGCCATCAGTGCCTGAAAATTCTCACTTTGCACTTTTTACTTGTTTTTAGGGAAGAATTCACCAGTCTGATGGAGGCACTTAATGGTGGATCATCATCTGCAGATCTAGTCAATGGTGTCACAAATGGCTTGATGAGAAGTGGCAGTTTTGGCAGTTCACGGACGTCCACTCCTTCACCAACCATGGGTGAGATTCTGCAACGCTGGTCTTAAGTCTTGGGACAGTTCCTGCTTTTTCCCTTTCCCCCATTGCATTGTTGAGTATTAAAGGTCTCAGAAAGCAAGATTAATCCATGGACAGCCTGAAAAAGGCACTTAAGGGAGAAGAACTGCAACTGTTATCAAGAGAGAAGAATGCAAAGTCTAGTTTGCTAGTTTGTGCACAAGTTCTTATGACCAGCACTGTACTGTGGGTCTAAGTCTAAGAGTAGCAGAGCCAAACCTATGATCTTAAGTAGAAAGCTTCTGTAGGAAAGGAGAGGAGACAGAAGTAGTGGGGGGGGGGCAAAAATGCTCTAGAACAAAGAATAGGCCCTCCTGGCCTCATGCTCTTTCAGAAAATTGGTGAGAGGGTTTTGTCTGACTTTTTTTTCTAGTTTCAAAACCTCAGATTTTTTTGTCCCAAAAAATAAGCTAATTTTATCCATGCAGGAAAACGATCATGGGTGATGACTGCAGGTCAGATGTCTCCATTGGCTGGTGGCCGTCATGGCAGCCCTGTCCTATCACCCACCACCTCACTTGACAGGCCTTCTGCAAGCTTACAGAGAATGTATTCCATGGATTTGCCTACACTTCCAGTTGGTCCAACTGTGGTTCAGCACCCTCCTGGTAAGTCTGTCAAACCTTATAACTTTTGTGTCCTGCCTTCAGAAAGAGCTAAACATGGCTTTGTTTTTACTAACAGGAGCTCATGAACCTCCATCATACAACTCCAGCCTTCAAAAGCTCTCTTCTCCATCAACTGGAAGACAGTATACAAGGCACTTGAATGGGGATTTCCACTCCCCTGATACATCCCCTGAATACAATGGCCACAATCACCTGACGGTAGAGCAACGAAGTGTTTCATCAGAGGTCACTAATGATTCTGGCCTGCCAACAGATAGACATTCACAAAGCTCTTCTCCAACTTTTGATCACCCTGGTGAATTACAGAGCATAGAGATCCGCTATTCAACAGGACTTGGCTTGTGTATTGTTGGTGGCACAAACAGATCAGAGGGGCCTCATGTTTATATTGACGATATCATTGAAGGTGGAGATGCCCACAAGGTAAGAGTTTTGGGTTTAGTGTTTCTGTCATGCGTAGTTGGATTTAAAAAGGAGTGTTGTTTGTTAACTTTTGAAAAGGCTACTTGTGTTCTGTTTATCTATCCTAACCCCTTGCCAATAATAATAATCAATACAAAGTCAATCAACATCAGTTCTTGTTCAATACAGTTATCTTAGAATGTTGCTCTAGAATACATGTAGCTAACTGCAGACTAAATTTGAGAGAGCGTTAAGATGTTAAACTAAGTAACAGAATAATTTATTAATTATTTATTTATATATTTTAGTTTACATGGTGTTTCCCTCTCAAGATTTAAAGTTAAAGTGCCCCTAACTCTAAAATATTTTTTTCGCTAAAATAAATCTTTGCACCTGTTTGAAACATATTGTGCCTTTTGGTGCCTCTGTGAACCAAATCTTGACTTTTTATAGGCCGTAAAAGTTACAAAATCTAGCTGTCATCTGTCACACGACCAAGCTAGTAGAGGGAGATGGTTGGAATAGGTACACAGTATTATATTAGCAGAAAAAGTAACTTGGGGCTAGGTGCACTTTAAAATTAATTAGTTCAATAAAGCACTCTTTCATTTATACTGTTCATCATTGTAAGCAGCTTCAAATTTATAGATCATGAGAAGGAGATTCTATGCAAATTAAAGCAGTATGATCTGTAATGAGCAGAGCAATCACTTGTAACAATTATTAAATAATGCTTTGGCATAAAATGGTTAAGAGCTAGGTATAATTTTGGTCTAAAAATGCAGCTTTTAACTAAGATTTCTCATAATGTCATGATAGAATCATTGCACTGTAGGAAGCATAAATTATGGATAAATTATTAGACGTGAAACTATAGCTGAAGCCTGGTTTTCACTAGTGAGGCAATCAGAAGCACAAGCACAAGCATAAACGCAAACACAAGCACTCATTTTTACCGTGAAAACAGGCTTAACGCAAGCATAGACATAAGCGCAAGCACAAGCGTGAGGATCAAAATTTTTCCTTTTCCTTGTGCTTGCGCTTTCATTTTCACATGGCATAAGCTACATTGTACTTATGCTTGTGTTCGTGCTCGTGCTTGAGTCGCTAGTGAAAACCAGGCTTAAGGGACTGTGCATTCAAAAAGTTATAGATCCTGAGAATGAAGCAATAATCATGAAGATGAAGTAATAATAATTGTTATTTATATACCCTTCAAATGGCTGTGGGGCAAATAATTAGTAGGTTAATATGTTGTAAATGTAAAGTAAGACATTGCTGTGATAATGTGTCCTTAAATGTTCATCTGTAGTTCAGTTTTAGAGTTTTGAAAATTTACCCTGACCCTTTCTGGTTTTTCCTGTGTTTGTTCAGCTCATTATAATATAAAGAAAGATTCTTGAGATAAAATATATGTGGTGATGACAGTTTTCATGATTTGCCAGCTTTTAAATTTGAGGTGTGAATTTTCCGATAAAATATCAACTACTTTCCAAGTTAAGAATGTAAGTTAAGAATGTATTCAAAGCAATTAGTTTGTAAATATTGTATTATATATATGCATTAACATGTAAGTTTAATTTGGGGAAATTAATTTGTATGGTTTGGAGAATTCATAGGCATCTGTTCAACCCAACTCAGTAGGAAACTATGCTGTTTTGGATTATTTTTGTGTAACTAAGCACTTTTACAAAAATGCACATGCTGTGTTATCAACATAACAGAATCAAGCAAAGGTGATTCTAATAATATTACTTTAGTATGTTTTGCCCATTGTTTTGTTTTGTTTTGTTAAGAAACAATACAACACCATATGTTAGAACCTTTTCTAAAACACCAAATAGTGTAAACCATTTTCATTTGCTTGATTAATAGATTCTCAACATTATAGCAATGTTTTCACCCCTAGTGTAAGAACATTTTGTTTGTCATAAGAGATATCAAACAACAATGAAATTTGCATTTTAAAGTTTAATTTCATTTCAAATTCACTGTCAATGCTGGATTTTTCCAAACACCTGCTACTACCTGCTTCATGGTATAAACAATAGCACAAATAACCACAATATTGTATGTGATACTGACTCTTGAGGCCTGGCCATAACATTATGAAACCAAATTAAGATAGAAGTTTTTATTCTTTTTGCAGGACCGAAGACTTAAAAGAGGTGATCGGCTTATGTTTATAAATGGGGAAACTCTAGTTGGTGTTACTCATGAGCAAGCAAAATCTCTCTTAACTAGACTAAAGCTCAGGTAAGTGCAATGCAGAGTGCATGCATATGGTTTATAACATACTGGTAATGCTTTGAAGTGTGTCTTGAATATCAAGTATTCAATCACAAGGTACTTAGTTTTAAAATCTGATAATTTATATTAATTATTTTCAGCTGTAGTAGACATTTTATTAGTAAATTTGGTGTTGTGACGGGGTACTGTATTAGTAAGACTACAAATGTGGCAACCAAGTTGACACAACAACAACAACAACAACAACAACAGGAAAAATGGCTGATCATCATGTCACCATCCTCTGTTTTGAATTGTGGCTATTTGGCTCCATGGAAAAGATGATTCTGTCCTATAGATGGATAGTGTCTGTATATTTTAAGTATCTCATTTTTCTCAGACTTCAAAGCATTTAAATAAACATTGCAAACTGAAAATAACTATTAATTGATCTTTATAAAAATCCCATTGGCATTGGCATTTTAAAACACTTTAGTACTGTGTTAAATTTGCTTAAATCATGATTGTGTTCTAAGTTGAGGTTGAAATACTCTAGTACTGTGAATAAAGAATACATGTGAACAAGTGGCAACTTGCCTTCTATCAGCAGTCTATGTCAATGGTGGCAAACCTTTAGACATAACATGGTCCATCATTTAAATCATTAATTTTTATGAAACCCTAGAGCTTTACCATAATATTGTATAAAGATAAAAACCTACATTAACTGGGAGCTTTTCAGTGATGCTGTTTGTGTTGCAAATATTGCAATAGCTTAAGTTTATACTTTTAATTGTTAATTTTGTTTTTCAAGAGAAATGTTTTTTCATATTTGTACTGTTAAAAGGTTATCAGTATTTAAGATGTAACATCAATAAAGGGAAAAAAGATAAACCTTTGCTGTTATTCAAAGCTGACATGTATTTCAGTTTGCTACTGCACTATAAAAGTTACCTAAAACTGTGCATTTTCCCTTGTATTTCCTTTCATCTTGTCATCTCACATGCATGTACCTCTTCTCTCTGAATTCCATTCCTTTGTTTCCATGACTCATTATATTCCTGCTATCCAGTCTCCTTCTCAGAGTAATTTTTTTTTTTTACAGGAGTCAAGACGCTGAAGTTACATTTATACGAGGAGGGCTGAGACCCGGCAGTCGCACACCAAATGGTTCAACCAGTCCTGTGCAGTACAGCCCCAGGGGAGGATTACAAAATGGATTTGCTCCAACTCATTTGAGCCTAAATGGAATTGAAAGCTCAAACTCTCGGCTGTCATCTAGGTCATCTCAAGCAAGTGAACCTGACTTAAGTAACACTGATATTTTTATGCAAGAACTCTTAGCTGGCAATGGCGTAAGCCATTCAGCTGGTGCAGCAAGTCGTGAAAGTACTCCAAGTGTGGAAACTTTCCAAGGAAGCCCTGAATCCCAAGTATCACCTCCTGTCATATCAGATACTCAACCGCCTGTTTTACAACCAATGACACACCAGTTACAAGGAGTTGGAAATGTTATTAATCATTCAGGTGTGCCAAACGCACACCCACAGCCAGTTAATGGATTCTACCAAGCACCAGCAGCAATGCCACAGAGAATTTTCAATGGTGGTTTTCAGCCAGCTCTGTCCTCAACACCTACAACTATTGACAGTGCACCTAATGGATTTCAGGTTGTGAATAAACACCATGGCCCATGGACAAGCCAGCTATATGTTAATGGGGCCTTAGGAAGCCAACCCGTTGCCAACCATGGTAGCTCATATGTTGGAAATGGTAAGTTCTTTCTTCAGACCTTTAACTTGAGGTGTAATATGTAAGCAGAACTCCACTCTAGAAAATGGGAAATAATGGGAGTCTAGCACTGTTATGTAGGGAGGTTATTAATAGTTTGTTGGCTATTGAGTCTGTAGAAAGATATTATTAAATAATAAGGTACAGTGTTACACTGTTATGAGACCTATGAGAGAACTACGTGAATTTTTCATCAATGGCTTTAGTTCAATGAATTTGAAGGATAAGTGAATCCTCATAACATTTTACTTTAGTGTATACTTTTGACTTATAAATTTCTTATAAATTCAATGTTAGACTTTTTATGAAGTTATGTTTTTTTCCTTTTAACGTTAAAAAGATACATTAGTTACAGTTTTATGCATTGATCACCCTTTGTAGTTTTAATTTTTATTTCATGTTAACTCAATTTTTCGCAAGTATAAGGGTCAATAAAGTTGTTGTTGTTGTTTTTGTTGTTGATTGGGGTTTCTTACATCATTAATTAACAAGGCAAAATTAGAACATTAAACTATCTTCACTTTGATGTGCAGTACTGGACCTCACCAGTCTGTGAATGATAATAATATTATGTGCTGATTTCACCTTATCAAGCAAGTTTTTCATTTGTTTTTTCTGATTGTTTTTTAACTTTTCTTTGACACAAATCAGTAATATTTACGGCAAATGAAGAAAATTAAACAACAGCCAAATTTTCATCCTCCGTAGAACTAATATAAGGCTTAAAGGAACTGGTGTTAGGAATCTATTATTTGCCAAGGTTAGGAAAAGCAATGGTTAGAGTGGATTTAATTAATTATTGATGGCAGTTTTATATCTTGCTTTGTAAGTGGCACAATTTTTCTTCCAAACCAAAACAGATTTGAATTTGACTTAAATTCTATTGGCATGTTGTCTGTTTACAATAAACCATGCTGCTAAATTAAATCTACATAACCTTCTCCTGCTCTGTTGTTGTCTTCCAAGTGGATAACATTTATACTTGAATGTATATATTGAAAACCCCTGACTTGTGGCTTTTTGTTCAATTAAGGATTGTATGTGTACCATGAAAATAAGGTACAGATGTATTTTATGTTATTTTGGCCTGTGATTGGTATTGTTAAGTATTGGTTTTGTAATGTACAATTCTTTTGAAGTTAGTCTATCCATCCATCTTCAAGAATACATTTGTATTAAAAATTGGCAATATTGTAATTGAGCCTCTCTTTGGATATTTCTGAAGAAATAGAAGCAACTACAATTGCCGCTGAAAAAAAATTAAAAGTTTGTTTCGTCAGATATTGAACCATAAAAAGGGTTACAGCTTAAAATTCAATTGGAATTATTTGTCATCTCTGCTCACCTCTCAATTTTTGGCATGTGCATGGCAATGGTGATATTACTACTGTACTAGTTAACAATTATTCACCGAAGTGGAGGTGAATAGTGATATTTACCAAGCCGTGAAGCAGCGAGGTAAATATCCACCACTGTCACCGACAATGAGGTGAATAATTGTTTTAGTATATACCACACAAGCTGAATAGTTAGAGGACTAAAACATTACTTTATGTGTGACAATATACCAACAAGCAGTCGGAAAATAACTCAACAATAAAATTTTGAAAAGAATTTAGTCAATCCAGTTGCAGTTCTTGAAAGGACATTAAATTTATTTACTACTATTCAAACATGTTTTCTTTTATATTCGTCTCAGGATGTTTATTTATCAAGTACAGTGTATTAAAAGTATCAGTAGCAGGGTGTTCATTAGGCATCAGAGATCAGAGAATACTCCAGCTACTACGCAGAATTCTCCCGCTAAATTTCACTTGCTACCTGAAAGAGCTTTGCCCTTTCATAATAATTCTCCTGTTACTTCACACTGTTCTCCTGTTACTAAAATTCTTAATGAAAACCCTGCAGTAGTTTTACATGAGTGATTCAGTAGTTTCAGTTATATAGTAATGTAATAAAAATACTTTACTATCCTAAAACGTTTTGCATAACAGGACAAGATTCTCAGAGGTATAAGTGAATGTTTGATGTCCTTGCTTATAATAATTGCCTCTGCTCTATAATCAGGAATTGGGCAAGCTGTGGTAGGAGCACAGCCCAACCAACTACCCTTAGGATCTCTTCATATCAGCCCTGTGCAAACAGCATTTGAACCATCATCGGTGCCCTACTACTTACAACAGGATCTGGAAGCCCTGAATCGTGTCTCACAGCAATATGCATCACCTCCTCTAAGCCAGCAGTTAGGTCCTGGTGGTCAAGGGTCACTTTTGACAACACAATCAATTGGTAGCCCTAGGGCTAACCGACATGGGCGGGGCGGTCGGCGACTTTCCCTTGACCCTCACACCAGGCTAAGAGTGGAGAAACTTGAAGTGGTTAGTTAACATTGGCTACCATAATAATATTATTGAGCCAGGTTTCTACTCTTTTAAATATTTCACTGTCAAATTTATGAATTGTTGAAAAACAATTCTTCAAAAAATTTAATGTCAAATGCTCCATGTCTTCCCATGGTCCTCTCA
Source organism: Pachyseris speciosa (assembly GCA_016490735.1). NCBI lineage: Eukaryota > Metazoa > Cnidaria > Anthozoa > Scleractinia > Pachyseridae > Pachyseris > Pachyseris speciosa. The sequence continues at coordinate 463,353 of JAEMWC010000380.1, forward strand.
TTTGTGTTCAATACTGATAGGTGCCTTAGTGCTGGCCTGGGAGATTGGGGGGGGGGGGTACTCCCTTATATGGGCTATATAGGTATGTGTGGCCCCAAAGGGTATGGTTTTTTAGCCGTTTTGGTCTGAAATAGGGTATTGATTTTGACCATTGTGGTCTGAAATAGGGTATGATTTGTGCACTCCAGTCTTGAATTTGATATGTTTTTTCAAAGAAGCTACTTCATCATCAGGCGATAAGACCATCAACGAAAACCCTTCTTTTTTGTCTTTTAATTGTGTTTACGCCAACCATGCAGGTGTGATAGGTCATGGAAAAGGGTGTCAAATGTTTGGTCAGGTCTGAAATAGGGTAGGGAAAATCGCAGATTTTGGTCTGAAATAGGGTAAGGGTTTCAGGAACCGGGCCGCACACCCCCACTCAATTTTTCTGGGAGTACCCCCCCCCCCCCCTCCACAACAGAAGAATTCCATGAAGTTCTTATGAGAGAACTATTTAAGGCTTAAAGCTAAAAAAGCAAGAGTTTTTTTCTCCTAGTGTTAAATTTTAAACAAAATGAACTGAATAGCTTGTTGAAGATGTTGAAGTTGAACACTTTATCTTTTCTCCCTTTCATTGCATTGCTTTTGCACTGTTGAAAATAACCTATCAGGTCTTCTTACGTGTGATTAAATGAAGCTAGACTTTCAGTTTTGGGCCTTTGTAGAAATAGTGAACTATACAGAAATCTAAAGATTTTCTGTCTTTAATCCAGCTGTGTAATCATGTATTGGAAAATCTCCTGCTTCTCTTTGTTTATAGCAGCATGATATCTAACCATTTTATTTGTAATTCATTTGCATATTTGTTGCTTTTGTCTGCATTTTTGTTTATGAAATTTGTTTCCAAACGTTTTATCCAGGCATTAAGATATTTGGGATTCAATCCAACAGTGGAACAGCAGCAAGAGTTGAGGCAAAGATTGCCTGCTGATCACGCTGGCTTTGTGCCCTATGGAGGTAAGGATTTGAAAAGGTAAATTGTGCATGACTTTTTAAACAAAAATGTTTGTTTTCTAGCTCTTCATGTTACATGGCCTTTATAATAATACTGAGAAAGGCCTGAGTTTGAAGGGGACAAAAAATACCAAACAATTTTTTTTGTTAAAAGTGTAGGGAGAAATGAACTGCACCACAAGAAAGAATTTTATGATTTGTAGCTTAACTTTTAGGCATTGCATTTAACGATTTCAGACTAGCAAGGTGAAGTACGTTGAATGAAAGAACCTTATACAGTATTTAGGGAAATAACTATCAGCAAAACAATAGTAATCAAGGATTATGGTGTGTTCAACACCTTTTAGTGGTTTGAGATTTTTTATAGCTTTTATTTTATTTGTATTTTCTTTTCATTCATTCTCTAACTTTATATACAGTATAGGAAAATAAGGTATTGACGTAAGAATGTCTTCCTCAGGTTCAAAAGATAGAACAATCCTGTCTAGGAGAACCAACATCACCACAGGAAAGAAATGCTCTGAAAGTGTGATTTTAATAAACAAAACGTAGGATTTCATCAATAGAGTTGTAGAACTCGCAGAAGCGCAACAGAAAGCACTTTTCAATACATTTCGTTTGAATGGCCGTACATTGCGGTTTTATCCATGGACTTAAGTAAAACTCAAGACTTATAACAATTAGCTAGAGTTTGATTTTCCACACTCAAAAGTTACGAATAACATGGCTGTTTTTGGTTAAATAATTTGTTGCAGACAAAGAAGGTAAGGAAAAGCGTTGATTTACACAGTACAGATGTATCTAAATATTGTTTTAAATTGCATTTCAGATTTCGTGAATGTTGCAAGACAAGTGTTTGCTTTGCAGCTGGATGATCATTCATTGAGTAACTCAGCAGTTCAGTTTGCAATACAAGATACTAATGCTGCTCCTGCCACGACTCTAAACGACACTTTTGAACAGGTGCAATACATCTCATGTTAAAGATGGTTGTTAATCATTGTTTATGTTATCAACCATTTGATAACCAGTGCATATACGTTTTTTTTTTAAAAAAGAACCCGCATTTTTGTAAGAAAGTTGAGGCTGAGAAAGGTCTAACTGAACATGCCTCATGTTGAATTTTAGTTAAGAAGACTTTATCCTACCTCCTTCTACAAATGAGCAGTGAAAATAAAATGCCACTGACATCTTGCATCGGAACAACCCCGCCCCGCCAAGTATGTTACTTATATGGTGTACGTAAGGTAAACCGACCACAAACAGTGCTCTTTGTCTTGACGCCTTTCATGCTTACATAATGCTTGGCTCAAAAATTAGACTTCTTATAAATAGAGCGTAATGCAGCCTACACATAAATTATTTATGTGTAGGCTGCATTTCGTGACGGGAGAGTGCTTTATTACAATACGTTTGCGTGCTTAGGACCAGTTCATATGTCGCATTTCTGTCATGTCGAATTCAATTAAACTGAATTTCGTCCGCACGTTCGACTGTTCTTGTCGCATTATCCGGCAGAAATGCTGCACCAATTCAAACTCTGAATTTCTGCTGTGTTGAATCTAATACATAGATTTACATACCGGAACTTAGGCAGGATCGGCAAACTTTTGTTGCATTTTCTCGAGACAAAATAAGCACAATCAGAAGTATAATTTGTAGTATGAATTAAATGCGGCACAAGTGCGGCAAGGCAGAAACGCGACGTATGCACCGGGCCTCACACCATCTGGGACAAGTGCTAATTTGAGTTAGCAAGGGGTTAGCTTGCCATTTTTCTTTGTTATTCGAAGAAGACCTTATTCAGCGAAGAGTACATTGTATTTTGAAACAGGTGCGTGCGAGTAGTTAAGGTTCTCGCAAAATGTCATTGACACAAGTTCCTTTTGTGCGTCAGATGCAACAACAGTCGCAGTTAGCGTCATTGGAGGCCATGGCAAAACAGAGCGCAGAAAATGCCGAGCGCATCAGACGTGAGCGCGACGAGGCGTTACGGGAAGTGCAGCATTTAAAGAAATTACTGAAAAAGAAAGAGGATCATTGTCAGACCGCTGAAGAAGAGCTCATGACAGCCAGAAGGGTAAGAACACACTGAACCTACATGGCGTAATTAACGCTGAGATTCTATTGAGCCGCGCGGCTGTCGAAACTCGAAAACATTTGCGTTAAAAGACTGCTTTGTACACCAGGTTCAGCTTTTCACCAACAGAAATCCAGAATTTCTAAAGCTCTGTGATTCTTTTAATCTTTATAATTTGATGTGATACTTTAGGGTAGTTTTCGGTAAGTAAGAGGGCTGTACTAATCAAGAAAATAAGAGGTGTATAGAGACTTATTTTTGGCAGGACGAAATTGGGGTTCGTATTCCATTTAAAACAAGAGGCTACAATTAACCTAAACTCGGGCTTGCAAAAAACAGTATTGTTTCCCTAACTTAGTGCTAAACAAAAGAATAGAGGGAAGTCTGTCTTTCTTACATCGGACGCATTGTGTTTAGCTTGTGTTGGAGTCTATTTCTTTAGACCCCTATCAACATATATTCCTCTAAAATACAGCTCAACCATTGAGAACAATAATTAAAACACTTGTAAAAAATATTTCTAAAAGAACAAAAAAAGAGAAACAGAAAAAATAAAGCCCGTGATATATACCACTAAAAGACATCGAACTCGGGTTAGCTGCGTCACAGGCAGGAACAATGACCTTTAGGCCACAGAGGTTTATCGTTATGTAAGGTGATAAAAATAGTGTATTGATTCCCAAAAAAATCTAAGCACACTTGTTTTCGCTTCCATGGATAATTGTTTAAGAAAGGAAATGCTTATCGAACGATGTAGGATTTTTTGCATAAACGTTAATGGAGTCTCGGTGAAATATGAGTAGAAAATTAACAAGAGGCTACAATTAGCCTAAACCCGGGCTTGCAAAAAACAGTATTGTATCCCTAACATAGTGCTAAACAAAAGAATAGAGGGAAGTCTGTCTTTCTTACATCGGACGCAATGTGTTTAGCTTGTGTTGGAGTTTATTTCTTTAGACCCCTGTCAACATATATTCCTCTAAAATACAGCTCAACCATTGAGAACAATAATTATAACACTTGTAAAAAAAATAGTTGTTCAGACTTCAAAGACACAAGGTGAATCGACGTTTTCCGATACGTGACAACAGGCATAATTCTTGCTGTTGATATGAGATTTACACTTCCGAATCACTCGGCCGTGAAAGGTCAAACTCCCTTTGTTGGTAGTCTCTAATTTTTGGCGCTCCCCTCGCGTCGCGTCTCCTCGCAACTTCGCGCGCGCACGTGCCCCCACAATCCGTCGCCAAAATTAGAGACTACTCGCTGTCTAATGAAGCAGACACGGGGAAACACGGCAGTCCATCTGCCGTTAAGTTTACTCATGTTAAAAACTTTCTTCTCGCCGTTGAACTTCCAAACATTCGCATAGACACTTCTCTTAACATATTGTTTGTTCAGACTTCAAAAGCCACAAGATGAATCGACATTTTCCCATACGTGACAACACGCATCACTGTTGTTAAAAATAGTTAGCGCTTGCGCAGAAACGCTGGAAGTGCCATTTGTGGATGATACTCGACGACGAAAAAGAAGAACCGTCGGTAGTTTAAGACCCGGGCGCCGCGCGAGACGCGCGCAGCCCGGGTAATTAGCAGAGTGAAACTGTTTACAAATACGTCAATCCAGGGTCATTTAAAACACAAGAAAGGAACGTTTCTGGACAGTTTCAAGTGACGCTAGTACATTTGTAAAAACTAATCGCTTATCATTCAAAAATTAAAGTCCAGAAATTGAGATATTGTGGGAAAATAGTAAATAAACTACCTGTCAAAAGTCTCAGGGGTGTGTGATATCCCGTACTTGAGTTATTCAACAAAATGTACATCTCAATGGAGCGGATACGGGGAACACGGCAGTCCATCTGGAGTTAAATTTTGGTCATGTTAAAACCTTTCTTCTCGCTGTTGAACTTGCAAACATTCGTATAGACACTTCTCTTAACATATTAGTTGTTCAGACTTCAAAGACACAAGGTGAATCGACGTTTTCCGATACGTGACAACAGGCATCATTCTTGCTGTTGATATGAGATTTACACTTCCGAATCACTCGGCTGTGAAAGGTCAAACTCCCTTTGTCTGTAGTCTCTAATTTTTGGCGCTCCCCCACGTCACGTCTCCTTGCAACTTCGCGCGCGCACGTGTCTTTCGCCCGCCCCACAATCCATCGCCAAAATTAGAGACTACTCGCAGTCTACTGAAGCAGACATGAGGAAACACGGCAGTCCATCTGGAGTTAAGTTTACTCATGTTAAAAGCTTTCTTCTCGCCGTTGAACTTGCAAACATTCGCATAGACACTTCTCTTAACATATTGTTTGTTCAGACTTCAAAAGACACAAGGTGAATCGACATTTTCCGATACGTGACAACAGGCATTACTCTGTTAAAAATAGTCAGCGCTTGCGCAGAAACGCCGGAAGTGAGCTTTGTGGATGATACTCGACGACGAAAAAGAAGAACCGTCGGTAGTTTTAGACCCGGGCGCCGCGCGAGACGCGGGCAGCCCGAGTAATTAATTAAGCTTATAAGCCTAAAGCTTAAATATTAAACTTATGTTCTTGGTCTTTGATTGTAAATAAACGTTGGACTAACCTGCCTTTATTTGCTTTGCAATGATTGTTCCCCAAAATTCATCACCAGTGTCATCCATGAGGATAAGAAATTCCTCCATATTATAATGTCAGTTGATTTTGTCTCAGGATGCACAATGTCTCTTGGAAGAAAGTCGCTCACTTGAGAAGAAAGTTCATCTGGCCTCGGAAGCTCAGAAAGCCGCGAAAGACGTGGAACAGGACTATACTGAGGTAAGCTAGCATTATTTGAAGGGTACTGTGATTTTCCTTGGCTCGAGTTAAAATAAAGCATTTTCAAAAGACGTTTGCATTCGACCGTTTCAGCTGACAAAAGCCTCTTCTGTTTCCTGCCCTTGGCACCGGCCACAAACTTTCCCGCCCTTGGCACCGGCTATGTGTTTTCCCGCGCTTTCTACCCTTGGGACCGTTGACAAGTTTTCCCGCCTTTCACATTACCTTTCACACCAGTTACAGTTTTCCCCCGAATCCCTCCGTAACACTGAATAAGCTTACGCTTTGAATACCCACAAGAACAAAACAGACCACATTTTAACATCCAAATTATTGATTATGTCCACCACTCCACTCCATACACCAAACAGTTCTTACGAAGGATATGAGTTGCAGAACTTGCAGAATTGAACTGACATTGTTTACACTTTCACATCATTTCGGTTGCAGTTGTTCAGATTTCAGCTTCATTGATTCGTCAGTTTTGGTGTTATAAAGGCCCTGGCAAACGAGGACACATTGTTGTGGAAACATTGCTGTTCATGATGTTTCTTGAGTGAGCAAACGAGCGGGACAGAACGCAAATGCTGTTTTTCCATACTGGGCAAACTGGGAAACATTTGTTGAGGACACAGATTTTGTGTCCGCAACAAATGTTGCGCGCGCGGGTATGCCCGGTAAACAGGGAAACATTTGTGTCCGCAACAATTTGTCCTCGTTTGCCAGGGCCTTCACTTTCACATCGTTTGTTACAGTTGTTTAGATTTCAGCTTCACTGATTCGTCGGTTTAGGTGCCATAGGTGTCAATACTGTCATTTGAGAACATTGTACAACTAACAGATATTTTTTTCGCAGATTATAAGATTACTCGAACAAGAATTGGATTCCTACAAAGCGAAAGAGGCGGAGCCGAAACCTGACGTGGTAAGTGTTTCTTCTCAGCTAATCTTCGCAGAAAATATGCTAAATTAACAGTCGCAGACTTCATGGTGTCTTTTACAGTACATAAAGACAGCTTGAGATTTAAAGATACGTCTTTGAAATTTTGTATTGATTACTTTGTTTCTTTTTCTCGTTGATTCCTTGACGTATGACGCTGTTCTTTGTCCCAAAAGAGGTTTATTTAAAGTACACATGAATCGAAAATTAACTACCATTTATTTTTAGATAGCTTATAATCCCCACATGTCATTTTCAGTGTTTCTCTCCTTTTTGTGACAAGGATTCACCATTTGCGGGGGTTCAAAAATTCCCGCCGTGCCTGAACTTGGAGACATTTTGCGCGCGGCCAAAAGGTCTCTGTGACGTCATTCTTGTGTAATGTTCAAGCGTGAAACATATCTAAGAAGGATAAAAAAATTAAACCTGGAGCGTTTTGCGCAGCTGGCACACACACATGACTTCATGACTATTCAACAGACCCCCAAGTCATATTGGAGAAAAAAAACTGGCTTTGAAATTTAGATTCGTATGCACTTTAAGTCTTGTTTCTGTGTTATTAACTGCTAGGTTCGTTCGTTCATTTATTGAATTTACGGTGTTTTGCAGAAGGAACTTCAAGAGTTACAGAAAAGACTGGTCGTTCTCGGCTGCCAGCTTCGGAAAGCCGAAGTTAGTAAACGAACATACGAAGTAGCGACTGAGAAACTGATTCATTTTGCTGAGGTATGAAAACACGTTCAGTCTTGAAACAAGTTCGCTTTAGGAATTAAAGGGGCTATGTGTCGTGGGTATCAGTTATCTGTCTTCGGGCCAAAAGTCGGGTGAAATCAAGACTATAAGAACACTTTTGTACGCAAAAGTGTTCTTAGAACTTCAAATTTTGAAAGGAGAGTAAAGCGTCATAGCTTTATTTTGGTTCTTCCTAGACACGAAGGCTGAAACTGAAAAACAGCAGCCCTCATTTTTTTCAGGTAGCAATTCGTTTCCATCCTGACCAGCCCTAGCCAAGGGCTAACAAAGCTGGAGCATTATTTTGGATTTCTGTCAGTACAAACGTCTCTTGTGGCTTGTTAATTTAATACTACAAATTTGTGACTTAGCCGCCATAATAGAAGTTCCCAGTGACTTTCTGTGAATAACTTCTAATTTCATATCGACTGATTTATTCTTTGCTGTTTGTTTTCAGATGGTCCATGAAAACTTAACGGAGGGAATGTCAGGAAAGTAAGTAAACTAATTTAAGTCTAGTCTGCTTGCAGGTGGTAATTTGTGTTTTCAAGCGCGAGATTCGAAAGCCCGGTAAATCCGGTCGCCATATTGGACGATATAGTGAACGAGCTTGGACAATGACAAAGCCACTAGTAGTTGCCTAATTTAGCAACAGAACGGGAACGTCATTTGAGGACGCGAGAGCGCGCGGAAAGGACTGAACACGACTTCCGGTGCTCAATTTGCTGCTCTGTCATTGGTCAAGTCGGTTTTTAGATCTGCGCGCTCCGTTGTCACAGACGTCAAGTTTTCAGTTGCTAAATCAGCCTAAGTCCAATATGGCGACCGGATTTACCGGGCTTCAGTCGATTCTCGCGCTTGAAAATACAAATTAATTTAAGTCATGTGTCATGTCACGAACATTTCTCACTCTCTTTCCTGTTTATTATTTCCAGGCCTCTGCCTCGCAGTAAAGGCGAGGCAGTTCGTCGTGAGGGTGGTTCCAATCCTAAACCACCTGCCTACCTATCCCGTCATGCTAAATACACTCCAGCTTCTCTCGCAAAAGAGGCCCGTGAGACCGTGAAATCAGTCAAGGCGCTGATAGAAGAAGAACGTAAGTCAGCATCTGCTTAACAATTCACCCCAAGACAACGTTTAGGGAGGGAAAACTTTGGTTTTAACTGTTAAGCCTGTGGGTGGGCTTCGAATCTTAACTGTCCGTGGAGTTAGCTTTTATTGTCTCGTGGAGTGAAGGCAATCTTTCCATTTTTTTTTCTTCTTCAAAGTCTTTCAAAGTGGGAATATAAAAAAAGAAAGGGGAAAAAATCATGATGCTTATTTGAGAGATGACTGGCACACCTTGGGAGAAGCTCAAAAATTACTTTTTAACGTTCACCTTATTCCTCGCTTTCCTTCTTCCTCAGGAAATTAACGATGCACTTTATTAACGCCATTCAGTTTTAAAAAAATCACGTTTATTTAATACATCTTAATTTACGTCGATGTTAATTTAAATTACACTATTTTACATCATTGTCGATTTACAGCACCTTTATTTCATTAACAAAACCTCATCTGGTCATAACTGCTTCTCTATCAACGCCTCGGAGTCACTATCTGACAGTTCTTCTTTAAGAATTGAATTCAAAATGTCTTTCGACTGGTCTTCGTATTGATCTGTTTCCCCAAGGGGATAGCTAACTTCTTCAGTCTCTCTTCTTAAGATTTCTATGGCCCGTTCATCCTCGCACTGCACGGTCACCTCTATGGGCATTTCCAAGCTGCCTTTAACCAGTGGAGACGGTTTGCAATTTATAGATTTCACCTTGCCCTTTATGTCAGCTACTCTCTTCACGTAAAGTTCGCGTTAATTTGACGTAGTGTAAATTTTCTTCACGTTTTTTCAACGTGCATCATTAATTTCCTATAATAAGGTATAACTTTTTTCTTTCTCTGTTAGCACTTCCGTTTGGTTGGGAAGAGGCTTACACCACAGATGGAGTCAGATACTATATCAAGTAAGTGTACTTCAAATGTTGATGCGGTTATTTTCTTTCAGTACCTTCAGTCCACAGTTAGACAGGGCTTATTTTTTGCATAAGACAGAAAGATGTCCCGGAGGAGTGAGTATATAGTGAGTAACACTGGAGTTGTTTGTCGGCGTGTCGCATTACTAGTTATATGCACAAACTTGTTAGCAGTTTAGACCATCCGTAACATCAAGGTCTCATCAGGTCTGGCTGAGGTTAGGTCCTTTAATGACAGCTCCCGGCGGGGGTGCAACTGTTTTTGTCTTAGAGCAGTTTTCAATTGAGTGTCGAAAGTAATATTATGGTTTTGCTTTGGTTTTGCATTGCTTCGCTCTGTGATTGGCCGGGAAACTCATGCCACTTTCTCAACCAATGAGAAGCAAAACCAAAACCAATCATGACTTGCACGCGCGTATTTTCCCGCGCTTTACGTCGGCTACATGTAATTGCTTCGTATTCTGATTGGCTCATTGCGCTGCTTACTTCTGTTGTGATTGATCAGAGTAATTGCTTTGGTTTTGGTTTTACGACACTCAATTGAAAAGCGCTCTAAATCGATCTTAGGTTAAACCTTGTTCTAAAAGAAACAAAAAACAACAATCAAAAAGTGGTGCCAGCTCACTTTTTAAAGTGACGGTAAAGAATTGTTACTAATATTATTATTGTCATTGTTCCCACGTTGCTCAGTGATATTTCAGGCTTTTCGATGATTTTGCACATTTGTCTCTCATTTAAACTACAGTCATCCTTATTTCCTTGTTTTTTTAATCCTCAAGAAGTAAACTGAGAGTGACGCGATCCTCTTAGCCAAGAAACTTACTTTAATTAGGAGATAACAGCGAGTGAAGTATCGTAAAAGCTCTATTAAGCCCTCCGTCTCTATTAACCCCCACCCCTCTCTAATCCCCTCTCTAAGCCCCCCGTTTGGAAGTTGGTTTTTGTAATAAGCCCCCCTCTCTAATAAGTCCCCCTCCCCTTTGGGACATGAGATTTTGTAATTGAAGGGCTCGGGTAAGAACGTCCTCCCGGTTTTTGGTCGATTTTCGATGTGCTCAATAGAAACTGAGATTTGGCATGTGGACTTCATTCCAGTTAAAAAACATTGCTCTGTATTTGTTTTGGTTGATTTCCTCTTCGTTTTCGAGTAATAACGTATGCAAAAAACCCAAGTCAGCTCATTCCCTTGCGTATTAATATTCATGCGCGAATTGAATTACCTTTAGAGCACGTGAAATGATTGACGGGTGGAAAGTATTGTTTGATAGTGTGACGTAGATTATACATTTGGCGGTTAAAACATCGATTTAAGTTTCATTGATAGGAAACTTACGTGGCTGTGAGGTGTCGATTGCAAGCTAAATTTAATCGAAACTCGCCAGCCTGGTGGTCGAACGGACGTCATTTAAGTCTGTCGATCGGCAAGTCAGACACTTCTGAAAGAAGCCAGTGGTGTTTCTCTGTGCGTGCCAAACGCTGGAACAAATCGGCGTTTCGCAGTACAGAGTACTGAGCCAGGCGGGACAGTCTGAAAGCAACTCTCATCTTAAAAGCGGCCCGCAGTTGAGAGTCTTGACCCATTTGCCAAAGGTTGCCGTGCTAGAAATTCGGAAAGGAGAGTTGTTTTTGACTGCGGCGAAAAATATGGGATGTTTGAAGACGTGTTGTGCGCGCTCGAAAGGATGTTTTTATGCCCACAATTCAATGCGACCACAGAGGGCGCTGTCTCCTTGAAAAAGTTCTCGCGAGGACTGGAAATGAATATTCGCTCGGCTGCGGTGGGAAAATTTTCACTTCGGAGCGGGAACATTACGGAGAATTCATCTAAGAGTGGGAAATCGGCAAGACGAGCAGTCAGTCCGTTTTCGATGAGCTGAGTATCTTGGAAAACCAGTGCATTTTCCATCGGTTTTCATTTCTAAACGGCACTTTCAGAACAGTAAGTTTTGCGTGGTTTTGGCGGTTGAGAAACGTCGGCAATGGATTCATTTTCGTCGTCAAATGGAAAATATGGAACGAAAATGGTATTAAAATCAAAGTAAATGACGACAGGTCAAGACTTTGGAACCCATGCTTAACTAGTTCTGAAGATATTCTTTAGCTTCAAACTGCCGAAAATTTGCATACCCGGTATATATGAAATTCGATCGCACACAAGGGGCTGTCACACGACTTGCGTGAAAATAATTTTTTAATTAACTGTTTATCTGGGGTGAAAATGCTTTTTGCCGTTAATCTCGCGTGAAAATACTTTTTGATGATGTTTACAAGACTCCATATAAGCGAACTAACCGAGGTACTCGATGCAAAAGTGATTTATATGTTAAAATACGCCAGCATGTTTATCTTTACGTGTGTTCACATAAGTAGACAGAGGACGCTGTCACCTTGTCACGTCATTTGTGCTTTGAATATTTGCTGCGTGCGGCAAAGAAAGTTTTCCTTGCACTGGTTTTCCAAGATACTCAGCTCATCGAAAACGGACTGACTGCTCGTCTTGCCGATTTCCCACTCTTAGATGAATTCTCCGTAATGTTCCCGCTCCGAAGTGAAAATTTTCCCACCGCAGCCGAGCGAATATTCATTTCCAGTCCTCGCGAGAACTTTTTCAAGGAGACAGCGCCCTCTGTGGTCGCATTGAATTGTGGGCATAAAAACATCCTTTCGAGCGCGCGCAACACGTCTTCAAACATCCCATATTTTTCGCCGCAGTCAAAAAACAACTCTCCTTTCCGAATTTCTAGCACGGCAACCTTTGGCAAATGGGTCAAGACTCTCAATTGCGGGCCGCTTTTAAGATGAGAGTTGCTTTCAGACTGTCCCGCCTGGCTCAGTACTCTGTACTGCGAAACGCCGATTTGTTCCAGCGTTTGGCACGCACAGAGAAACACCACTGGCTTCTTTCAGAAGTGTCTGACTTGCCGATCGACAGACTTAAATGACGTCCGTTCGACCACCAGGCTGGCGAGTTTCGATTAAATTTAGCTAGCAATCGACACCTCACAGCCACGTAAGTTTCCTATCAATGAAACTTAAATCGATGTTTTAACGGCCAAATGTATAATCTACGTCACACTATCAAACAATACTTTCCACCCGTCAATCATTTCACGTGCTCTAAAGGTAATTCAATTCGCGCATGAATATTAATACGCAAGGGAATGAGCTGACTTGGGTTTTTTGCATACGTTATTTCTCGAAAACGAAGAGGAAATCAACCAAAACAAATACAGAGCAATGTTTTTTAACTGGAGTGAAGTCCACATGCCAAATCTCAGTTTCTATTGAGCACATCGAAAATCGACCAAAAACCGGGAGGACGTTCTTGCCCTGAGCCCTTCAATTAGTCTCCACTCTTCCCTCTTACGAAATCCACTTTATGAGGCCCAGTAATATACACTCAAACACATAAGACTGTTAAATAAATACCTCTTACTAACCGAGTCCGAGGTCCGTACTGTAAGTTACGGACCGAGTTTTTTCCTGTTGATTTATGGCCCAAGCGCGAAGCGCGCGGGCCATGAATTAATGGGAAAAAACGAGGATCCGTAACTTACAGTATGGACTGAGAAAACGAGGTTAGTAAGATATTTATTATATCTCTGAGGTTAATCCGGTGCGCGGGAAAGAAACCTTGTTTAAGTCAAGCGGGCCGTGCTATAGAATACGGCCCGCAAAATTGACCAATCACAGCGCGTACTAAGTGAGAGATATAATAATAAAGTTTCACTGCACTTGTTTGAGTTTTGTACAAAAACTATTTTGAGACGAAAACAGTGTTTAAGATTTGCCTCTCTCTATTAAGCCCCCCGTCAATGAGGCCTGACATTAAATAAGCCCCCCGTCCCCCGAGGGGGGGGGGGGGCTTAATAGAGCTTTTACGGTAGATCTCAGTTGTTGTCTAACATTGCTCCCATCTTGTTGCCTTGCAGTCACGTGACACAACAAACGTCATGGCTTCATCCTGTCAGTCAAGTTCAACATCTTCCGCCAATCAAGGAAAACGAAGATAATGTTAGGGAGTCGCAAACGTGACATATATAACGTCATCCTGAGTGCACGTGATGTTCACGTGCCAATAGTATTTTTAATTAAAAACACACTTGATGTACAGGTCGTGAAAATATTATTACTGATATGTATATACCCACGTGTTTTTCGTTTAACGTGTGAGGATTGCAGGCCATTAACTTATACCTAAGTAGAATTACCGCTCGCTACAGCTCTTATTTATGAAGCAGATAAAGAATTTTACAATTTTAGAACTGTCAGCATTTCTTATCCTCAGTGCAAGTAAAGAGAGACTGAATTTTAAAGGTGGAAATAAATGAAAGATGTAAATTTTTCATTACCGTCGCACGCATACTCGCTCAGTGGCAGAGTTTTCTGGACTAGTAATTAGCAGACGGTATCGGAAAAAAGTTATATCTTTAAGTATGTATGCATGAAGGAGAATGCTGAAGAATTAGTACTGAAATTGTAGTATAAATTGTCGAACGAAAAATGCGTTGTTCTTGAAAAAGGATGCTTGCGCTATTGCTAGTATTAAAGCGTTTTGTAATATTATTTTTGTTTTGGAAGATGATTGAAGACCTGTATTTTTAATATGTTTCCTTAACTCAGATTTTTCCACTTTCTCTACTACACTGCGATGCAATTCACGTTTAGGTGCGAGTTAGTAAAGAGTAGTAACTCGGCGTTCAAAGAAAAACAAAACGTGTATAACATCTTATAGTGTAAATTTGCAAAGTTGGAACTAGAGTCAATGGGTTACCGTAGAATCCCGGTTATAAGCCCCCCCCGGTTATAAGCCCCCCGATTATAAGCCCACCTCTCTGCTAATAGAAATTTCCTCCCGGTTATAAGCCCACCGATTATAAGCCCACCTCTCTGCTAATAGAAATTTGCTCCGGTTATACCCCTGTTATACTGTTACCTATTTTCATTTTAATAGAACGGATTTTAGACGTTTTTTTCCTCCCTATTATAAGCCCCCCGGGTTATAAGCCCCCCCGATTATAGGCCCACCCGAAAACCCTTACGAAATTGTATAAGCCCAGGGCTTATAACCGGGATTCTACGGTATGCGCCTTTCTTTCGAAATTGAAAGAGATAAAACAGAGGTCGTATTGCAGTGTGCCTATTTTGTTCAAATTGCAGTGCCAGACAAAGGTGATAACAGTCACGATTGGTTTTTCGCGTTCTATGTTCTTTCTGTAGAATATGGTTAGTAAGTTCTTTCATGCATATAGTCTACCGTGACCTTGGAACCTCATATGATCCATTCATTCTCACTGTAACCTTTATTGTAAATATCACCACCATCCAAAAGGGTTCCATTTCCCTTAACCATAGTTACTGGTATATTTTTGTGAAATTTATTCAGTGATGTCAGAGAGTAATTCTGGTTGTGGGTGGGTGGGTGGAACAGGTCACGTGGTTAGTGCTGTTGTTTGTATCTATCCTATAACTAGCCTCCCACACGGTCGTTTTAGGGGACTCGTACCTCCTCTCCAGGAGGTGACATACGAGTCCCCTAAAAACGACCGTGTCGGAGAATACGAGTCCCTATAACTTGTATAAACGGATTTCTTTTGTGATGAAATGAAGGACAACACACAAATAAAACGAGGTACAACTGAACCATCCTGTTGCCTTTGTATTTTTGGATCTTGATGTAATTTTCACAGAATGCGCCAGCCTCTCCAAGTGTTGTCTTCCTCCTTCCCTCTAATCTCGTACCCAGATCTCCCATGGTCAAGCGAAAGGGAGATCCTCCTTTTGGCTTGACCGTGGGAGATCTGGGTACGTGATTACCTTCCCTCTGCATTCCCATCACCCTTTCGCTTGCGTATTATTTACCAAACCAACTGTCTGTATTGCTCAAGCCTTTCCCTTACTCCGGAATTGCCTGAGCCTTCTCCTTTTCCATTCACAAACCACACCCCCTACTTCCCAAGCTCTTCCATCACTAACCATTCCTGAAGTGCTGCCTTCCTTCAAGAGCCAATGCTCCTATTTGCTTCAGTTGTTCCCTTCCATCCCCAATTATACAGCCTTTGCTTCTCAATATTCTTCCCTCCTTCCCACCTCCCCACCTTCCAACCCCCCTCCCCCGCGACACACACACACACACACACACACACACACACACACACACACACACACACACACACACACTCAGATTATCCTCTCAGTCTTCAGAGTGTCCAGTGCCAATACCATCTCGTCCATCAGCTTGGATTTTCTATCATTTTGGGGTGGACCCTTTATTAGTGTCTCACACACTGAAACTATTCTCGTCATTTTGAACACTTGTTTGCTGAAAGCAAGTTAAAGGCCCCTGGCAAACGAGGACACATTGTTGCCGGCACAAAATGTTGCCCTGTTTGCCCGCACGTGCAACATTTGTTGCGGACACAAAGTTTGTGTCCGAGACAAAAAAATGTTTCGGATTTTTACTAGAAACATTTGTGTCCGCAACAAATGTTTCCCAGTTTGCGTAGCATGGAAATACAACATTGTGTTTTGTGTCCCGCTCGTTTGCGTACGCAAGAAACATCATGAACAGCAATGTGTCCGCAACAATGTGTCCTCGTTTGCCAGGGCCTTAAACATTGTTTCTAGTACTTGTGATCATGTGAAAGTATCAGCACAAAATCGTGTTTGTAATTGTTTTTTGTCTTGTGCCTAAAATATACCTATATTCCATGCTGAAATATTCTAACCTACGAGCAAAACCTCACATGCGGTGTCGCACCTCAGGTGTAAGTGAAAACCGTCATTCTTAAGAAATTTAAACAATGGGAAAAAAATTTTTCAGTTCATCAGTAAGTGAGACTAAGCCTCAACCTGAGGAGAATGGACTCTCCTCTTTCCCCTCACTCAAAGGAATGGGGAGAGGATGTACTCTGGGAATGAGGTTGAGTGGCATTTCTTTAAAGCTTTTTCCAGCCAAAAAGTTCCTTTGCTCTGGTAAATGGTAATGGTAAATCTTTATTTAAACAGGGTAAAATTAATCAGGAACAGAAAGTTTAAAAAAACATATTCATATTTAAAATCTAAATTATAATATTACTATTTCTAATTACAACTACTACTTCTACTACTACTTCTACTACTAATTGAAATGTTACTAATTACAAGGCTCTATGCTTTTGAAGTACCCTTTTTTCCTTAGCAGGTGGATATTAGGCTACCCCAATTTGACCCTTATTCCTTTATTCAAATGGAACACAACAAATTAATGTTGTATGACTTTTTTCTATTAAATTTCCTGCACTGGGGACCCAAAGTGCAAAAAGTAATATTGAGGGAGATAAAGGTCAGCACACACTAGGCAGCAAGTTGCAGGGTAAAGTCTCTGTAAAAAGCTGCCTTGTGTGCACTGATTGGGAGACATGCCACTGCATCAAGACACCTACCAAGTACACACAAGGTAACTCATCACAGTGACTTGTCTATAGGCAGGTAGATGACGCTTTCCCATTTTATTTTGTTGAGGGTACAGGTCGCCTGACTGTGCACACAAGGTGACACTGAAAATTTGTGTCATTTTGTCCCAGTGATGTTGTGGGGAAGATATTTGGTCACTACAAAAGCACTTTCTCATGAAATTAGGCATGTCACACAAGGGGAATTGCCTCCGTGTCCTGTTTCCAGTACCTGTACCTGCCACTTGTCACCTAGTGTGTATCCACCTTAAAGGGTTACAACCACGATCACTCTGAACAATGTGAGCAATAACTAATCAGGTTTATTTCACACAAACTGAAACTATTGCATAATTTATGACGTTACAGTCAACAGCCAGTACAAGAGAGTGGTGAGATCATAAGTATTTATTTCTACACAATCACTAAATTTAAAATGACTTAGCAACAACATTTGCTTATGTGAAACCCTAACTAATCCTGAAGTCACACTTATATAAAGACAAGAGCTAAAAGCATATACCCACGGGAATAAAAACCATTATGGGATAATGGATAATTGGTGTACATCACTAGTGACAAAAATATGAGTAAAGTACAAAAATACATCCAAGAAAATCCACTAAACAAAAAAAGAATAAATATCAAGGGGGCTAACTTAACAACAGATAATTTAACTGTTGGAGATTTCTGTGATGGTATTTGGTAGAACAATAAAATTGTGACTGGCACAACAATGCTTTGCACGGTTTTGTAGCCCCACTCTAGTTAAATACATGAAGGTCAATGTGTGAATTCTAAAAATTGTGTTGTGAATCAGAGGTTTTCTAGTCTTCTTTACAAACTTACATTAACTTACATTTACAATAAAAGAAAGAAAGAAAGAAACAAACAAAAGTATTTCTATTCAAGAGTGAAATTCATGTTAAGTTAAGCCTATTGCGTACCATATACAGTCAACTCTCTTTAAGTGGACACCACTGTACATAAAGTAGACACCTCTTTAAGGCGGACAGTGATGGTTGGTCCCGACCGAATTTCCTATGTTTCTCTGTTACTAAACTCTCTATAAGGCGGACACCTCTCTAAAGTGGACCGCGGACACCTATTTTAGCAAACATTTGGTAGAAAATTCTCTCAGGGCAGACACTAGAATGGCATTCTTTGTACAATCGATGGGTTATGGGCTGGATATTATTTCAAATTGAACTACCATCCCACCCTGGGGCTACCATAACATAAAAGGCATTGTTTATTGTGAAAATCATCACATGCAATTGTAACTTGCCCTAATAAAGAGGCCCTGTTAAGGGGGGTAGGGGGGGGGGTCTACATGTCGCAATTTCGGAAGGGCCGCATGTCGCTGTCAGAATTTCATGCAGTGACACTGACTTCAGTTTCACAATTTTGGAAAGTTCAAAACGTTTCTGAGGTCGTTTCTCCAACAAAAATGCGTTGTCGTAATTCAGGGTCGTAACTCAGTGTTTCCACACAGAAGACTGACAGAACAATTAAGTTTTTGAAAATCAAACTCACTCTCAACATACTCCTCTGCAAGAATGCCATCACGTCACTGTCTTATTTAAAATCACCAATGTTGCTGATCATTTTACTTTTATTTTTGTCGCTGTTGCCATTTCACTGGAGCAGTCTTGTCGTTCGTCATCAATTCATTTTCTTCATGTCGCCGTTTCGGAGCAGTGTCGCCTGTCAGAATTTACTCTAACAGGGCCTCAATAAATATCTTGTTCAGTTCTGACATCACAGGTTTATAAAGTGTCAAGTTACATTATCCCTACCTGGCGCTGGTCCCCAGGGTGTCTGCTTTAGAGAAAGTTGACTGTATATAATTAATTCGATTACGTTCCGCTTTCGATGAATGACGTGGCATTACAATAGAACTGATAATTGCATAAAATAAATATATAATTTAAATTCCATAGATTCAATTATAGGAAGAATTATTAGCGCCGACTCTTCTTATCAGGACTTTAAATAGTATATGTCAATACTTCCCCATTTGGGAATACTTGCAATACGGGTCGTCCACAATATTTTGACAAGAAGCTTCTAAGAAACATACTGTGTGAGAATACCACAATATTTGATTCGCTTCTGTCTTTTAGAAACTCGTGAAATCGCTCCACCCT
>JAEMWC010000380.1:495000-650000 GCA_016490735.1 Pachyseris speciosa
TATTTTCCCGCGCTTTGCGCCGGCCGCATGTAACTGCTTCGTATTCTGACTGGCTCATCGCGCTGTTTGTGTCTGTTGTGATTGGCTGGATAAATTGCTTTGGTTTTAGTTTTGTAACACTCGATTGCAAACCACTCTATTTTATTGTTAAATCACATCAACGATAATCTTACCTTCAGCTTGGAGTAATAAAATGACAAGAACGAGGTACGAAAGCTCAATATACATAACCTATTAATACTGCCATCCCTCCGAGCGAGAACATTGTCATAGAGCGGTTTCCAATTGAGTGTCGAGTGTAAATTGCGTTTGCTTTGGCTTTGCATTGCTTCGCTCTGTGATTGGCCAGCAAAACTCGCGCCACCTTCTTAACCAGAGAGAAGCAAAACCAAAACCAAACACGACTTGCACGCGCGCATTTTCCCGCGCTTGGCGCCGGTTACATGTAATTACTTCGAATTCTGATTGGCTCATTGCACTGTTTCGGTCTGTTGCGATTGGCTGGAGTAGTGATTGCTTTGGTTTTGGTTTTACGACACTCAATTGAAAACTGCTCTAGAACCCCATGATAACCATTAGTATAACTATTTGCATTTATCTGAAACGTGGAATGGTTGATTTGTACACTCGTTCCTTCATTTTTCTTCCAAACAGTACAACTGCGTCCCTAGCATTTTCCCTTTATTGAGCGCCACCTAGACAAAGACCTCCCTTAAAACTAGCGCCAAGGCTCCTACTCGAGGAAATGGTGCATTGCTCTATTTATTTTCTACACAATCTTTCCTGATCTACAGTGTAACTATGGCAACCATAACCAGACCTAGTTCCGGACTTTCTTTGCATTTGAAAATTCACGCAATTGGAAGGGCTTTGGGCTGATCAACACAAGAAGCCAGCTCCGTGTAACAATCAGAATAAAAATAGCCCAACCCTGCAGGAAAAAATAAATGTCACAGAAACGGTTTGCGAAAACGCCTCAGTAACCCTGATTGAACAAAATGAAGAGAAAATAAAGGGAAGCATCGTGTTTACTTTGATTTCATTTCAATCTGTTCCAAAAAGCCCTTAATATCGCCTTTCACAAGGCAAACGTCTTTCAAAAACACAGTCTTCCTCACGGAGATGTGACCACAGGATAAAATAAATTCCTCTAAGGTGCCGCTTCCCTTACAGAACTTAACTTTGAACAAAATACTAAGATTAGTTGCCCCGCAATGTAAAACAACTTTAAAAACGTGCAAAGTTACCAATGCTTGCGCTCTCTATCCACTAACTTAAAAAAAATCATTCAATGAAGCCTTTGGAAACACAGTAGTAATAAAAACCTCTCTTGCTTTCTCTCCTTCGAGAAAATAATGAACTGCATTTCCGCCATTTTGCATTGAAGGCAGGACACGAATTTCCTCCTTTTTCCCCGGATCAATCTATTAAATTCACTGGGGAGCCTACGAGATGGCTTAATGCTCGAAGAACGGCAGGAGCATTTCATTGACCAATCAGGAACAGAGCGACGTGTCTTGTTATAATATCCACGTGATAATCACGTGTATGACATACTTCAAACGATCTGCAGAATCTACCTTCACATAACAACCCGCCAATAAAAAATCTCTAAATCTTCCTCATTTTTAGTTGGCTATGACGTGTAGTAGAACTTTTGACAATCATGTGCGTAGCCGAGAAGAATTCATAATAGAAAGAACTTCATTATTAAAAAGCAATTAAAATATCCTAACTCTCTAATCGTTAAGCACAGCTATGTTATTGGTTCCACATAATTTTCAGGCACAAGGCCTGTTCTTCCATTTAAAGTTCCTTCCAGCCAGCCAGGTTCTTTGGAAGGTCGAACTAAGGAGAAATTAGAAAAAAGAAGCCGTTACAAAAACGGTATAAAGGACGGACAGCAATGGGCTGAGCATGAACTCGACATAAAATTCGGCTCACCATTAGTAATAATAATACCAGCATCAAAAGACAGCTCAGAACTGTTTTCTGCCACACAAGGGTATATCGTCTTTACTTTCCTAGAGAAAATTCAACAAATCATCATAAACAAGCACAGCTTCTCAAGTCCCGTTTTCAACAAGGGAGCGAGTGTTTCTCTGGGTACCCAAACATCGAGAAACCAATAAAAGCACTAATGCACAGGCTTGATTAGCTAAATAAAACAGAATTTCAAACACATCGCAACTAAAAACAAATTAGGCTGTTTCCTTTGTGTTTCAAGCTGTTTTAACGGTCAAACTCAACCAAAATTGAAACGCAAAATTCCTCCCGATAACATCCCTCCTAAAAGGAAGCACCCCCTCGTCATCAGAAAATAACCCCCCTAAAAATGTTCTCTTAATGAATATAAACCCAGGGGTTTATTCCGGTATGTTTGTACTTACTTGGGTGTTTTGGTTTGCGGGGATGGTGTCGGCTCCTCCTGAGGGGGAGGCTCCCGTGGGAGTGGGGGTGGTCGTGTCCCCCAAGACTGCATGCCCCTATTGAGGCTACCACCCTGACTGCTGACACGGCGGATGACAGGCGTAGGTTCCTTGTCATTCCTGGAAATACCACCAAGAGACAAACAAACACAACTCACCCTGGGGGCTAGTTATGAACGCTAGGTGAAGCCACACTTAAAACATGCAGAAACAAATTGCTTAAGTAAGTGCAACGTTAAAGCCGCGCAAATCAAAATCTTTGAACAAAACAGCAGCATTGCATTGCCTTGTGCACATCGCGTGACTGTTGCAGCAACAAGAAAATTTAAAAACGGACTGCACTTCAAGACAAGAGAACACCTAAAACCATACCCAAACAACAACAAACCAAAAAAACTCCTTTTCTCCTTCCTTTCTATTTTTTAACTAGAATCAAACCCGTTTGAGCCAGCTAGGAGGACCAATTTGCAATTAGAGAAACATGGGACATTTGGGTACAATCAGGGCTACGCTCTAGCAGCGCCCGGTGGCCCCTGGAAAACTTAACTTTTGCATTTGGGCGACATGGAAATCCTAGTTTTTACACAAACTTTAAATGCTGGGCGCCCTGGATTTCAAAGGTTCAGAGTTGTGGGCTCCAAAAAATGTTTCTTAGAGCACAGTCTTGACAATGTTCGAGGCAGTGGGAAATGAACATTGCTAGGGGGATCCAAATCTATCATACAAAGCGTAATATGATCTGTAGGTAAGAGGGCCAGCAAATAAAGAAATATTTGCAAAACAAAATGTCACTTATGTCACTAAGCCTACCCTAGAAACCCCAGACGGACATTGCGTCTCTAGTATCAAAACAACTTATAGGACTTCTGGGGTTTCCCAAAGTTCTTTCTGTATTCTTTAACTAAGAATTCTTGGTCTGTCTGTTGCTACTAGTCAGTTATTTGATAATCAAAGGTTTTGAACAAGACAAAAAGTCTGAACTGCCACTCGACTCCAGCTAGAGCTAACTGGTTCTTCAAGTCCCCAGAACCTTAAGACTTACATGGAATCATCAATCATAGAAATTGGTCTGGAAGAGCTGGTCACTTGTCTGTTTTTAAACTCAGCACTAAAATAAATGAGCAAACAAGCAAAATAAAAGCGTCAAGCCAACAACACATAAACGCTACGTATGAGAATAAACATGCAGTATACCCTGTCAGAAGTTTGCCGTGTTGCTACTGTGCCGTTCTTAGTGTCAGTTCTCTACAAAGGTATTTTTGTAGGGTTAATGACTAAGTGAGGTAACCACTCCTTTTTTCATGGGATAGAGCGCTTTTCAATGGAGTGTCGTAAAACCAAAACCAAAGCAATTACTCTGACCAATCACAACAGAAGTAAGAATTACAATGAGCCAATCAGAATGCAAAGCAATTGCATGTAGACGGCGTAAAGCGCGGGAAAATAAGCGCGTGCAAGTCACGATTGGTTTTGGTTTTGTTTCTCATTGGTTGAGAAAATGGCGCGAATTTTCCTGGCCAATCACAGAGCGAAGCAATGCAAAACCAAAGCAAAACGAGAATTACTTTCAACACTCAATTGAAAACCGCTCTAATTAAAAAAATAACTTCGAAAAGCATCAAAACGTATACGAGTATTGTTCTACTACTTTGAAGTTTAAAGGGGCTATGTCACGGGTATTTTTTCTGTCTTTGGACCA
Organism: Pachyseris speciosa; assembly: GCA_016490735.1. Classification (NCBI taxonomy): domain Eukaryota; kingdom Metazoa; phylum Cnidaria; class Anthozoa; order Scleractinia; family Pachyseridae; genus Pachyseris; species Pachyseris speciosa. Next base: position 499,129 of record JAEMWC010000380.1, read on the forward strand.
AAATTCAGGTTGAATCAAGATTAACAACATTTTTATATACACTGGTCTTAGAACTCCATCAGAAAGACAATGTCAATTCTTGAAAGAAGAACTGAGCATAATCAGTTTATAACGGCTCTCACCAGGCACAAAGGCTGAAACTTGAAAAACAGCGACCCGCTTTTTTTCAAGTTGCAATCCGTTTCCATCCTGACCATCCGTGGCCAAGGGCCCTGGTTTATAGCTTCACTGCATTAGTAGAGTAGTTTTGAACAAAACGGGAGCGTTACTATGGATTTCAATCTGTACAAACATCTCTTGTGGATTATTAACTTAAATGAATGCTAAAAATTCGTGACATAGCCCCTTCAATTATCTCCGAAAAATGTTTGGCTGCCCCAGTTCTGTTTTTACATTCCAGTTGCCTTTATTGATATCTGCTTCATTGGGATAGTTACAAATCATGCAAAAATATCTTGGTGCTAGGAAGCACCAGCCTAATAATAATAATAATAATAATAATAATAATAATAATAATTTTTTTTTTTTTTTTAAATTTTAATAATAACAATAAACTTTATTAAAAAATTCTCAAACAATCTTAAGTTTACACTTATTGATCTACTAGAATGCGAAAATATAATACAAAAAATGTTCGTAATAATAGTCAAAAATTTAAACTTTACAATAAAATTACTACAAGATAAAAGGCTAAAAGAACGTTTGAATATTTACATGATTATTGCATTCAATTATTTCAGTAAATTTTACAATAAATGGTAATAATAATAATAATAATAATAATAATAATAATAATAAAATAATAATAATAATAATAATAATAATAATTTGTTTTACATACTTATAGATATATTTGTAAACATTTTTATTCGAATTTTCACTTTAAACATGTCTTTTCTAAGCCTCTTATCACTGACAAGAATTTTGAATACGAGATTTATATTTTTGCCGAATAGACTAGAAAGTGTACATAAAATTTTAAGAGTGTGCAAGATTTTGTTACATTGTAAAAGTTGGTCATTTTCAAATAATAATAATAATAATAATAATAATAATAATGATGATGATGATGATGATGATGATGATGATAATAATTTTCTTTCACTGTGACGTGTTGTGCAGAACACATGCCCTGCAAACACAGAAAGGGATACACAACACCTTGTCTTGAGAAAAAAAATAAGTAGTCCCTGGTAAACCCAACCTTCTCAGCTTGTTTGTTTGATATTAAATTGAGTTTGTTACATGCCCCCCCCCCCCACCCCCCAATGGATGTCCCTACCTGCATCATGTCACACAGTGACCTGAGGAATTAAACTCTCAGCCAAACCAAGAAAATTCACCCACAAACAGAACACTAAAAATGGTGTAAACTGCTACCGCAGGTGCAATTAACAGCAAACTAAACACCAACAAGTGGTTAAAATGCTTAAACAGTAACAAGCTGCTCCTTTGAAGCTTATTTCAGTGCATAACATGCATGCAATTTTTATTTCAAGAACCATACAAAACAGACAATGTGAGATTGTAGTGAAAACGTAAAGCTTGTGGGATGTGGCTGGAGTGACAAGGATATACCTCACAAATTAATGTGATTTGGTAAGCTGAAGCCACTCTAAAGGCACTAAGGCCACATGGTAGCGGGCATTACCCCTTAAATCTACCAAAGCAAAGATTGAGCCCAAGCATTAGCAGCCATGGACAGCTGTTTCGGCCTTGTTAGGCCTCATCAGCATGGCATAGCTAATGCTCAGGCTCAAGTACCCACATATCCATAAAACAAGCAGCTTCAGCTTACCAAATCACATTAATTTGTGAGGTATATCCTTGTCACTCCAGCCACATCCCACAAGCTTCACGTTTTCACTGCTTGTTTTATGGATATGTGGGTACTTGAGCCTGAGCATTAGCTATGCCATGCTGATGAGGCCTAACAAGGCCGAAACAGCTGTCCATGGCTGCTAATGCTTGGGCTCAATCTTTGCTTTGGTAGATTTAAGGGGTAATGCCCGCTACCATGTGGCCTTAGTGCCTTTAGAGTGGCTTCAGCTTACCAAATCACATTAATTTGTGAGGTATATCAATGTGAGATTGTAGTTTAAATAGTGCACTTACACTACTTCTGGTTTCTTGGGAGGTGGAGCTGGTTTTCCAGCTGAAGTAGAACAAAACAATGAAGTTTAAATCATCGGTACAGGCAGTAAAAGTGCAAGAACTGCCATCAGTTCTAAGATTTTGTCAACTGTCATCATTGTTCAGCCAGTGCTCCAGGGACACACACATACAACAAAGCCTACAGTTGGCACTGAAGGATAGGATTTCACCAGCATGAGGATTTAGTAATGTCTGCAAAGCAGTGGTGAATTCCTTGTTCTGGAGTTTTTCTGTGTACCAGAATTTGAGTATGCACTATGACTGGCCCATCAACAAAAGCCTTTTGTTGATGGGCCAATCATAACACATACTCAAATTTGGGTACACAGAACAAGGAATTTGGCGCTGCTTTGCAGACATTACTAACTGGGGTTGGATTACTTCTGAGATGTAATTATGCTATCAGCTCAAAAATGTGTTTTCTTCAAGAAGATTGATAAATTTCACTACTCTGTAACATGTGAACCTGTCCTGATGAATGTTCAATACAGTTTCATTCTCCTTTTTCTTGACTGGTGTATAATCACCTTCATGACCACTGTATTATTTGTAGTGGTAGAGATAATGGATTTATGTACTGCACATATGGCAGTTCATCATTCTTCTGTGGGGTGGGATCGGACGTCAGCATGTAAAGGCATCTCTGGCAGCTGCTATCAATCCATATTTGATCTCACACACCCAACCCACACATGAATGTGAAAGACTGATGAAATCAGAGATAGAGATAGACCAACAAGCCAGGGACTACAACCCCTACATGTTTCAAAAAGGGTTTGGGTTCCTTAACGTCCACAGATTATTAGGAACAAGTGCTGCGAGACAGGACCTACGGTTCATTGCCTTTTACATGAGAAGTCGAACCATTTGCAGATGGCATGACAAAGGCAGCACTTTCTCCTCAGTTATTTGAAGACCTTGAGTGTTGGTCCAGTCAGGGTTTGAACCTGCGAACTCCCTCACCGTAGTTCGCTGTTCTACCAACTGAGCTACCTGGTTGGCAGTAATTCATGCACATTTATGCAACTTTCAGACGAACTGTAATGTCAACATCTACCAAGACCAGTCACTGAATTCACTGAGCTGGCTATAAAACAACTTGATTCCCAGCACTTCTTTCTACCCTGCTAGAAGTTCCCAGCTTCAAATTCAGAATTTGAAAGGATCAAATAAGTAACAAAATTGCTTACCAGCTTTTTCCCGCCAGAAATCTCTGGGTGAGACTGGCTGCTTGGTTTCATCCTGAGGAGTTGAATTCTTACTTGATGAATCTGACATGCTACCAAGATCTTCTTCAGAATCTGCAATTAAAACAGAAAATCAAGCCTCTGAGTATTGCGATTACATAAGTAAATATCACCAGTGCCCAGACCTCAATAGAGAGTTCAAGCAATGATGACAGCAACAGCAGTGAAACCGTCATTTTAAAATATTACTTTCCGTTATTATAAAGCTGCTGTTACACGTTGAAACTTTTAGCTGAAACTTGTGAGCAATGGCGCTGCGAAACAAGTTTCAGCAGGCGCTGCACCGTGTACCATGGTCGGTTTCGTGAAACTTTTTCGAACTTCCACTGCGAGACAAGTTTCGTGAAAAGTCGAACCGCTTTCTACTTCTGCAACGGTCGCAACAATCGCAATGGTTATAAAAACAAGAGTTTCACTGTGTAACACAACTTCGTGAAACTGGTCTCGCTCAGTCTCTCATTGCCATTGCACACAAGTTTCAGCTAAAAGTTTCAATGTGTAACAGCGGCTTAACTCTTTCACAATTATTCCAACTTGTTCAACTTGTAAAATCTGGGCAAACTATCCTGGAGCTCAATTAATACAAATGGCATTGGATTTGGGAAAAAAAAGAAGAGTTCATAATTGAACACTTACATTCTCCACAAAACCTAAACTTTGGTCATTTCACATTGTTGTTTTGCATAGGACGGCAAAGAAATGTACCAAAATGTAAAATGCACATGCAGAGCCATTGTTTTGCTCATTAAACCTATTGTTTTGTGGTGTTCTCATTGCCATTGCCACTGTCATTGCTTAAGCTCTCTGATGACAACTCTGGGCTAGACTCAGCATATTGTGACTTTTGCCCTTGTGAATCACAGAATCTTGTAATGTTCTCTCTTCTGGTACTTACTACAGTAATGTACAGTGTGTGGCTTATCATCTCTGTACCTTCTGAACATAACAAATAAGCAAATAAAAAATAATGACCTTCATTAACCCTCAGCAGTATTTATAGCACAAAGGCTGGTGCATGGGGTGAAACAAATAATACAAATAAACTGGGAAGAGGCAAACCAGTTAGCTAAATCACATTAACATACCAGGGTAGATTAGTTGTTGCTCTTGCCTACGAATAATATTAGTTTTACTCCTTCAGTTTTAGACTTTTTTCTGTCAGTTGTCTTAGAGATAATATACTAGGCAATTTAAGGTATAATTAGGGGGTCAAAGGGTCACCAATACCTTCGGGCTACTGTCAAGGGTAACCTAACATAAATAATAAAGTCTTTTGATTGGTGGATGGACAGATAGATGGATGGATGGGTGGAGTAGAAAAAGTGAGCATCGTCAAACTTGAAGCACGTTACGTTGAAGTATCATATGACATGTCATTACTTCTTACAGAGACAGGTCTTTTTAATCGTTCGTAATCCTTTTTGCATTATACAAAGATCCACCACAGCTTACTTGAAACAACAATGGCTTTTACTCTTGTCCGTGCAACTGGCTTGTTACCAGGAGGAGGTGGGGCGCGGTAGCCTTTTGAGGGGAGTAGGGCCTTTGTAGGTGTAACATTCTTGTTCTCAGTCAGTTTTGCTCCTGAGTCATCACTGTTTCTTTTCTTGGGAGGAGGTTTTGGCTTCTCATTGATTTCTGGTGAGTTATCTGGTTCGTCATCCAAGAATGGATTTGTATTGACTGGCACTGAATTTGAGGGTTTGGGTGAGTCTTTGGGGGCTTCTGGACTGTCTGGCCCAAATATCTGTAGGAACATTACTCAAAGAACTCAGTAATAATCCATAGCCCTGTCAAACTTATTTGGAGCAGTAGGCAGGATAAAGAAGAGATTGCAACAAGGGCCTTCTAGCATGATTGGGGGACATTCAACCCACAAAATTAAGGGTGATCTGCTCCAATTTGACAGCTATTTGAGGGATTTTTATTTTAATCGTCATTTACCACCTGTAAAGCAAAATTATTAAGCAAGTATTTCTTATTAACTATGGTAATGGTTGAGTAGGCGGCAAATACTCCGCTGTAGGCGACAAAATCATTAGCTGCCAGCACACTTTGACTGGGCTGAATCATCAGTGGTTCTCACTTTAAAAACAATAGATCATAATAGGTCTTCACAGTGAGCAACAAGTGAAAACTTTCCAACAAAGAAAGACAATGTTGGAATCAGTACTGACAGTCTGCCTCTAAATCACTCAACACAGGTCCACTATAAGAGAGTCTGAAGTCGCATGAAGCTTGCACTGTAGAACAGTCTTAATGAAGTTCAACTGTTCTTCACAATAAGTGCAAAGTTGAACTGATGAAGAGAATCCCTGATGCTTATGTGTGAAAACAGGAAAGAGAGTCATGGTTTTAAACACTGGACAAAAAGGTGGAATACTTGGACATATGTGATCCGAGAAGTTTTTCTCTGGGTACTCCAGTTTTAACCCTCTCCTCTAAATTCAACATTGCAAAATTGCCATTCAATCTGTCTTCAGATGGCATGGCTAAATCCAATTTACTTTACATTATTTTAATTCATGTCAGTCTCACTTTTCCTGTTCTCTTTCTGTGCTTTTTCATTGTTTTTTATTATTTTTGAAGTAATTCTTTCCACACTTACAGTGTTAAATTCCTTTATGAGAAGCTCAATAACTACACTCTGGTACTTCAAGTTCATGATTGCAGCCATGGACTCCTCTCTAGACTTCATCAACGTTGGACCAAACACGACACCAAGATTACTTGCAGCCATTAGATTCTTATTGGAATGTGCAGCAACTCTGGAGAAAGAGAACACCATTAATAATAAACAAGTAACAGTGACATGTATACATGCCATGGTTTAAAATAATTTGCTTTTGGTTTATAAATCTTTCAATCAAGTTCAACTTTTGTTTTCATTTGCCTCAGGTTCATTAGCATAATGATGATGATGATGATGAGGAGGATGACGACGAGAAGAAGGATGTTGTTGTCGTCGACCAAGTGCTGGAAACAATTGATTTATAAGTCGTCATTGTCCTTCTTCTTTTTTCCCTTACCCTTGTTGATTCTTTTCACTTTCATTTTTGCCTTGAAATTTCTCCACTCGGCTGCCATTTTGCTGGCTGCACTGCACATGGAGTTCTCATAATGCAAATCATCCTGGTATACTATGATAGCCCTAGGCTCGTGCACAATTTAATTTTACTTTTGTTTTTCTTTACATTGCATTTTTCTTTGCCTTTGGGTGCTGTTTTCATTTCACTTTCATTTAAGTTTATTTTTATTTCATTTTATTTTTGATTTTCAATGAATAAATGTTTGATTAATTTTAAGTATTACTTAACGTTTGTTTTACGTTTTCATTAAATTATCTGTTCATTGTAGAAAGTTTTTTTTGTTAAAATCCTTAGCAAATTTCAAGTGACAGCTATAGGCCACCAATAGGGCAGTGCCAAAGACTTGTGGGTTGCTAAGACAGGAGCATCTAGGATCTTGAACTTACTCCAGAAAGCCTGTTTGTTGAGCACAGCAAGGATCTTAAGAAGGACTCTAGACACAACCTAATGGAAATAGCTTGATGATCTAGTTGTCAAGGAGTGTACCTCGGACCTCTTCCTAAACTTATTGCACAAGTATGGTGGGGCTAAACCCTTAATGCAGTTAAAGGCCGTAACAGTATCCCCATACTTAATAGTAAGACGAACTGGTAGCCAATTCAACTCGCGTAAAACTGGAGTAATATGCTCATATTTCTTTGTGCCAGTTATGATGTGGGCAGCATCATGGAAGTGACAAGATACAAAACAAGTGGGTACACTGGCACATTGTAAAAGTGAACTCTTTATCCAACAATTCATATGTATTGCTATGGAGATCAGCGGAAAGAAATTGGCAACTTTGATAGCTGAGCCAACTACTTTTTCAGCCGTTTATTTAAAAATGCACCCTGAATTCAAAAATCAAGTCAACATATTAGCACAGCCCCTCTCACCGAGTTAAATGCCTCATGATAGTTCTGATTAGTTTTCTATTTTCCGCTGGTAAAGTGGCCACAAGAGATGACAATGCTTCTACTCGCTTCTCATAGGTGTCTTTCTCTAAAGCAAAAATATAATACAGTAAGTTTTATTTTACGTAAATGTTGTTGCACTGTAATTCCTTCATCTAGTAGTAAACAAGTACTCACTGACTGACTCCAGGAATTGTTCGTGGTAATCATACGTAAACAAGGGCTCTGGCATGTTTCTGTGAATAAAGACATGGGAATAAATAACAGCAAAGCCTGAGCTGTTAAACCTGCAATTTAATGTCCAGCTGAGGAAGGTTTTGACCTGCCTTTGACAACCAAACATAACAACATAACTTGACGGCAAACGTTAGCAAAACAACAGTCTAGTGCTCTGAGGTGAACTGACCATGTTAAAGAATTCTGATGGGCTTCAATATGGGGGTTAATACTCTTTCTCAGAAAACAACATTTTTTTCCCTAAGATTTTCAAGGACTCATGCACCATTTAAAAAGCTCCAAATTAAGTTCAAATACTGTACAGCTTGAAGCAAAATCTTGGATGTTCCAATTCAACAAAATGGATCATCTGATCACTTAATATGTTCATTATTTCATTTGCACACTGCATAGTGGTTTAATTCATGGACTTTTGGATAGATACAGCTGTATTTAGATTTGTAAGGTACCACTATACTTGAATTAGTGAGATTTCAATAATATTGAGTTCATTTTATTGGGAGTTGTATAGTGCTGTTGATCTGTCTCTGTTAATTAATTTTGTGCTCTAGGTTTGTACAGATTATCACATTTTCAGGACCAAGGCAGCTGTAACTTGTACAAGAATTTAACAACTGGTCCCATTTGCAATCTCAAAACTTTAGAAAGAATTTAGAAATGGGGCAAAGATTGTTTTAGTATTGTTTGAGTGCACTGGTGATTGTGGCAATCTGTACAAGGGCGCATTATGAGACCAAGTGAAATCTGCCTAATGATATAGCAGCTGGTCCATTATTTTGCAATAGTTACTGTACCTCAAGTATTGTTTGAGTGCACTGGTGATTGTCTTCACTTCCCACTCGCAGTCTTCATTTGCAAGGTCCACTGTTGTAACTTTCTTCTTGTCAATACACTGCAGGAGAAGATTTTGGACTTTGGACCCCACACCTACTATTCTGTAAAGACCTTGGTCTGTGATACCTGCAAACAGATAGTCAATTTAATTATACTGTTATTTCAAAGTGCCAACCATAAACTAACTCCCCACTGTTCCCTGAAAACTTGAGAAAGAATTTAGAAATGGGGCAGAGATTGGTAAAGAGAGAAAAAATGGACCAAAGGTGCTGTGGGTAAAAGTATTGGTGAAACCTTGACACAAGGATGTGAACCAAACCAACCTCTTTTCTCCACTGCTGAAATACACTTTGTGATAAAAGTAAGTTCAAGATCTTTAGTTTCCTCTGCAAAATAAAACAGGCAATCATTATAACAATAATAATAACTTTATTTAACAAGGTTAAACACATTACAGCCTCAGACTAATAAACTTGTGGATCTCCTTAAAAATAGACAGTCAAGGACTGCACATGGCTACTGCTGAAGCTTTTTCATTTTCATGAGAAAGGGATATGAAATGTTTATCATTTGTTATTCAGTTCTTAGCTGTTTGCAACCCAGTGTTATCTGATCAGAGATTTTTAATCAAAATTTCACTACTCTTATTTTGTTGGAAGGAAAGAATTCTCGCCAATTTTCAAGGCTCATTTGCTGGAATTCGAGAAGGCTTTGTGTACGTAAGCTCATAGTAGTTTTAATGTCTGTTTTAATGAACACAATATGGCACACATCTATGAAAATTGTGGCTTTCAAACAAACACGATTCAGTCACGATTGACATTTCCTGTACAATAAAAAATATTGTACTAAGCCACCGTCCCATCTAAAGAATACTTTGTGAAGAGGTAAATGGAGACACTGAGAGAGAACTGTTCTCTAGTTGAAGTGCAAACAAGAAGTAAACTAGAACTTTGTTATATCGCTGGACGAAAGGCAAACACAAGCACGTGCTTTGAGTTGAGTGATTCCACGCCGACAACTGATCGAATTGCACCAACGATAAGCGCCCACAACTGAGTGACAACATTGCTGATTGGATGATGCCGATATTCACTCGTTCGAAGGACTAACAAATGAGTGACGTGCAGACCCTGAATCTCTGACCACTTGCCGAATATTATTACTTAACATGGCATTGTTAAGAAAATTGAAGACCACATGCAGAAAATCTGGCACTTTTACCCCCAATTGTTTTACCTAAATAGTCACTTTTCCACCAGCCTCTTCAATTAAAAAAAAGGATAGGCCTAAATTATATAACGGTAGCTATGATAAAGAGAAGTGGCCTTAGAAATGATTCCTTAAATGCTTAATTAATTTACAGTACCGCTCAAATGTAAGTTGACAGTCACTCGAAACTCGAACTTCGCGACTTGATCCTCGATCCTCGAACGGTTCGAGCATCGAGGCTCGAGTCGAGTGCATCGAGTTTCGAGGCGAAAAACAAAAACTTCTCGCGTGATTAGTTTTTCACGAGTCTTTTCGGAGGAGAGTCTTCAGTAGGGTTTACTCAAGTCAACAGTAAACAACTGTTGCTGGTTAACTTCACTCAGTGCTGTGACAAACCGCGACTACCTCAAAATCATACCACTTCTTGTCCGCAGTCATCTGTTTTCGAGTTGCAAGAGTTGTAGTATAAAACGTCGTCATCTCAAAACAATATGAAATCGAACATGACTGGACTCCTGTTTACAGACTGCGGTTGTGAAATCTGAAAGATCAGAACATAGGTGCGACAAACGTCGGGGCGAGAATCTATATCCACTCAAAGAAAGAGTTCGCCATCTAAAGCGGATGGCGACGTTGAAGTTTCTGAAATCTTTTGACAGAAAATGCAAGAAGAAAGAAAGAGTTCGCTCTCATATCCAAACTCTTTCGATACGTTAAAAAATGTGACCTTCACTCTAATATTCATTATAGTACTATTGTGTTTGCACTTATTTAACATGAAATTCGAGGTGGATATTGAAATCCACTTGGCGATATCAAAAGCGACAGCGACGTTGAAGTTTCCGAAATCTTTTGACAGAAAATGTAAGAAAACTTCCTTCGATCATACTGAGTAGTTCATACGTGTAGTTCACTTCTGTGCAAATAAATTTAGCATCATTGACTTCAGTACAAATTGAAAACTTGTAATCAAACTGACGAATGATCAATTGCAAATTTAGTTGAATTTTTATCGGTTCTGTAGTCGATATGTCAAATGGTCATGTTTTCTAAATTTGTTGAGGACATAATCAAGAGCTAGTTCGGCACAAGCAAGTGGCTAATGATTGGCTGGGTTACTGCATATGCATTTTGCTTTCGATCGCAAATTTGCATAAAACCGCAAGAACTGCTGGCTGTGTAATTTGAAACCTTCCACTCAACATGACCGAAAAATTCATGAGAAGCCAAGGAAGAGAACCCAGAACAGAACAGAGTTGATTTCATTTCCTTCTTTCTGCACGAAAAATCATATGTATGCACATTTTTATTGTGAAATTCTTGACGTGAAGAAACCAAGACCTTCTGTCGATTATGTTTATGCAAATTTTTCATGTGAACAGTTGCTGCGGCTGTCAAGCGACCATGTGTAAGTTTCCCCGGTTTCTTGCCGATTGCTATCGAAAAAGCCGCAATCTTGCGGTTTAGTTGCCTTACATTGATTTTGGAGTTTGATTAAAAAGAATTCAGCTTTTTACTAACAGATGTGTCAAACAATGCACGGATGGAAGATTTAATTAATTTTCTTGGCTATTGCTTGGGATTAACGGACCTGGCTGGTCAAAAGCACTAAACTGATCAAGTTCCAGTTTAAACTTTTGCATAGGCGTATACCAACCAATGACTTTTTATTTAAAATAGGAAGAAAAGAAAATGAAGAATGCACGTTTTGCCATGATTCTGCGGAGACATTAATCCACCTAATTTGGTCATGTCATGTTACTTCCACCTTTTGGAAAAGAGTGACCAACTGGCTTCACGAACAACCTCCTGTTAATTGATGAATACATTCTATTGAATATTACAGCACTGGGCCTGAGGCCGGAATCTCATGCAAAATATGCGCTTCAATTAAACTATTGTTTCCTGTTAGCACGTTATCATATGTGGCAAGCCAAATTGGACGAAACATCACCAAATTTTGCCTCCTTTTTACCTCTTGTCAAATCTAGACTAACAATAGAGACAAAAGCGGGAGACACCTCAAAATGGACTCCTTTTGTTGACTGCCTTTAATTTGTTTTTTTTCCTATTCCCCTGACGGACAATCTATTGGAAAATATGCGACAATTTTGTAATTATCTAAAAATTCTATAAGTATATTACCAAATTGCTCCACTCTTCAATTTTTTTTTCATGTAACAGGCTCTTGTAATTGGTTTGTACATGTAATTTGTTTCTGTCACATGGCTGTTACATTAAAAGTTCCCCTCTAAAAATAAACACAACTCAATGATTCTATTCCTTGGTATCTTAAGGTATCAATCCATATTAAAATTATCAATTTGGGGGCAAAAAAAAAAAGATTTAATTAATTTTTCGACTGATTTGGATCGCGTTTTACATGTTGTTCCACTTTCGAAGAGACTGCATGCAAGAGCTAAGGGTAATCACTTTTGTTCTCTTTTATTGCTTGAAGTGCGAGAAGTTAATCGTTTCCTTGAAATCCATTTTCGAGATCTTCGAAAAATTCTTTGAGCGTCTCACAACTCAATACTCGAAACTCAAGCCTCAAACCTCGATTCTCGATAACTTTGAGGATCGAGTTTCGAGTCAAGACTGTCAACTTACTTTTGAGCAGTACTGTAGATCAATTTCTACTCCTCTTTAAGAACTGTTACAAACGAAGGCACACTTCACAACTTCCAAGACTTACTGTCTTTTAGCTTTGGTATGCTATTGGAGTCCACATACAACTGAAAGACAGAGCAAGAAACAGATATCACTTCATAAAACTGTATTCACCAATAATCATCTCTTACGTTTTCAAAAGCTTTCTGACCAACTCGCGCATGTGCATTATTAGATGATATAGTTCCCTTAAAGGAGTACTGTCAGCGGGATTTTTTCTGTTTTTGGTTCAATTCTGCCAAAATTACTGCCTTTTACCTGTTATCATGTAAAAAAATGCTCTTACAGAATCAGCAAGATGAATTCCAATGAAATTTTAGCAGGGAGAGAGAGCTGACCATAATAATTTTTGGGGTGATTTTTCAATGCATAGCTTGAAAAACCTGGCAAGTTATTTCAAATTTCAATCCATTTCCATCCTCATCATCTTTGAAGGAATACAGGAGTTTATACTGTCAATGTAGTACTACAGTCTTTGGCAGCAAAACTAGACCATTATTTTAAGGTTCCCACTGATGCATTGGCAGTTTTAAGCTTTTTAAAGTGATGGTACAATAGTGTGACAATGCCCCTTCAACTCTCAGGTTGGTAAAACAAGATGTGAACAAGTTTAGAGATAATGTTTATTACGTAGAAGAACACTGCAACTAATGCACCACCGGTGACTGGGCAGAGTTGGAAAAGCAACATGCAGAGTCAAATCAAAACATTAAAAATGTATAGTAATTCTAATCTCAGGTCAAAGAAAACAAAGCTTTCAACTGTATCTCACAGTCCTCTTCAACAAAGAGAGAAAGAGAGCTCAATGTGTGCAGTGACATCACATGATTTTGTTTAGCCACGTGGCAACAGCTCTCTTTGCTGGAGAAGACAGTGAGATACAGTCCAAAGCCTTCAGTCAGGGCTCGAAATTGTAACTGATACGGTCGCCAATGTGACTAAAACTTTTACTTGGTGACTAAAAGTTCTGGTCTAGTTACCTCTTTGGCGATTATATTTCTCTGAGAAATTGAAGATTAAAGTTTAGAGACAATTACCGAAGTATTGTTTTTTCTTTTGCTGCAAAAATGTGGGACAAATCATGCAAATTAAGTCTGTTTACCTTCAAGTATCGCTTTTGCGTGTTTGGACCGGCCATTCCAAAGCACATGCTTTCATAAAGCACATGCGGCTTTCCGTAAATTATGAATGATTTGTTAGTAAACAAGGAGACCCCGAGTGATTTTCATTTTTTGCTACTTCCGTAAAAATTAACAGATTGTGAGAGCTTTCTTTGACAGTAAAGGGCTCCCTCAATTATTATTGAATAGATTCTAAACAGAATACAATGTCAAGAAAATGGTAGAGCCGCAATAGATGGATGTAATACTTCAGGCTTTGTACTTTATCTTGGTGATAATATGACTTAACCTCCTATCAGAGAATTTACATTTAGGAGAGAAGGTCTGGTATTGAATTCCTATCCAACATGTTTGATTCTTTTGTACGACCACTCGCAACATGACGCACGATTATGTTTCTGGCTCAAGTAACCTACAAACTTAGCTCCTGAAATTTTGTAATTACTGTATTTGTTTACAACTTAACATAAGAATGTGATGCAGAATGTGATGTGGTCTTTCAGTGTTGTTTTCTTTCGTGTTTTCATATTTTAAGTCATTTTAATGCAAAGTAATTCAATCTGACCCAGGGCCGTAACTAGCATTAGAAGCTAAATTTTCCGCTGTTCTTATACTATCTGGCCACTACATTTTTACATTTGGTGACTATTTTTCCTTTGCTGGTTGCCAAAAGGTGACTTAAGATTATTTTTGATTTTGTGCCCTGCTTCAGTTGTTGCTTAAAATTTCTTTGACCTTGCAATTAGAATTACTATACAAAAAATAGCTTCCAAGGACCAGTAAGAATATTCATAGTCTTCCATCAAAACAATTTGTGGTATGTTTTAAGATTAGTATTACGTACAGGTTCCTTGCCATCCATAGCTTCTAACCATGACTTTCTATCTTCTTCATCTTGTGCTTGTAATAAAATGGGCTGTGACCTGGTCGCAAAAGGTTTAGAAGTGAGAAATCACAACAAAGTACAAAACAATATTACTGTTAACACTTCAAATCTGGATAGAAAGAGAACAGTACTTACACATAGTCAAAACATTAACATAAAGAAAAAATGGAATTGAAGGGTTTTATCATAAATGACTTTTTGGGTGGACGTTTTTAATTTTGCTCAAAAATAGCTGATTTCTAACATTCAGGCTTATTTTTGTGTGGTAAACATTGCCTGTATTTTTTTGTTTTGCTGTTTTGGGCTTAGTTTTCGAGAAAACAAGGGCCACAAAACATGTTCACCAAAACATCACTTACAATAGCTTTGCATGAAACCCTTAAATTGATAAAGTAGTGCAATTAGAATCCGCACTTAATGTTCAAATTAAGGCCTTTTCACGTGTTGGTGTTAAAATCTGGAATGGGATACCAACTAGACTAAAAAACTTATCCAAAAACTCTTTTAAAAAAACTATAAGAACAAAACTAATTGAAATACTAGAATCTGAAAACTCATATGTCGAGATGGATACCTTGATTAGCATGATGAAACATTGAATCTCCGACTGGAGTCAAGTTTTGGTCTCTAACTTTTCCCTTTAGATTTTTACCTAGACAGTAATATTTACATGTTGTTAAGCGATTTTTTTTGATTCTGTTTAATGTCATCGTAAGACGAATCAGTAATAATATTAATAATAATATTAATATTTATAATAGTAATATTTAAGGACTGGTCCGCCTCGATTAGCTCTAAAGCTATTTGCGGCCCAGTCCACCAAGAATTATCTACTTGTAAAAAGAGTTGAAAAAGAGTTGAAATAGTGCAAAGTATTTAAGAGAACACAGAACGTTTCTGTTCAGTTAGACGTAATGCGCAATGTGTCGTTTTTGCTTAATCATAACACTCGACAAGCTCGCTTGGCACAAAAACAGTGCGCAATATTCGTGGTTGACTTAAAAAAAAAAACAGCACACAGTAACCTTGGTTAATCTCAGGTCAGCGCGCAAAGATTTTGGCCGACCTGAAAACAGCACTCACTCCGAAGAGATTCAGGGTTATTGTTGGGTTTAGGTTGGACTTAACATTAGGGCTAGAGCGTCGGCTAGGGCTAGGCATAGGGTTAGGGATAGGGTTAGGGACATGGTTAGGGTTAGTGTTGATGTTAACGTCAACGCTAGCGTTCAAGCGCGGTTGTTTGAGTCCGAATCAGCTTGACTTAAGGGTTCGGCCGAGTCGAAAACAGCGCCTAGTTGCCTTGGTTGACTCTAAGTTCTTTCGGAAAGGCTTTGGCCGATATAACACAGCGCTAAAGTCGGTTGTTTGTCTTAAATACAGCGTACATCTTAAATCCAGCGTACAAAAACCTCGGTTGATTCTAAATCAGTGCACAAAAAGCTTGCCGATGGCTGAAAAATCACAAAATATTAAAGACAGCTGTTTTGACTTGAAGAAACGTTTTGCCAAGACAACTCCTATTGGTGACCAACAGCAAAAATTTGAGTTAATCAGATGTTCTAGGGTAAAAATCAAGAGTCCTAAGAGTACGCTGTTTTCCGTCATGTTTCGTTTACTCAGAACGTTGTGTTGCATAGTAAATTAAAACTTGCGCGTGGTTTCGTCAGTTGAAACGTTTTTGATGGATTCATTTTCATCGTCAAGTGGAAAACAATGGAATGAAAATCTTATAAAAATTAACGTAAATGACGACAGTGAAAGAATTTGACAGAAATACTTAACTCTTTTGTAAAATTAACTTGGCTCCAAAACGTAAAAAAATTTGCATGAAATTCAATCCCGTTAGCACGCGTGATGGATTGTCTCATCACAATGACTGTAGTCGCGCACAAATGTTTATCTCGCGTGAGAATACTTTTTGCTGTAGTTTATTAGCCTCCATAGAAGCAAAAAACCGAGGCGATCAACGCAAAAGTGATTTATGTGTTAAAATTCGGCAGCGTGTTTACCAAATATTCATTCTCACTTGTTCATCAGTCATGGATATGTCACGAACCAACAAGCGCGGATGTTACGGCAATTCACTGGTTTCGCAGAGGTTGTGGGTTTGAATCCCGTACAAGCGGTTTTTTTTCCGTTTTGTTTTGTTTTTGTTTGTTTGTTTGTTTTTTTTGGTTTCACTACTGCTTAAGTTGTGTTCATAACTGCGGCGATCGTTCACGTTATCATCTGTTGTTTACATAGTCTGATTCACACAGACGAATCGCGAGGAGTACCGCTTAATATTGCTTTGAATGTTTGCCGTGCGCGCCAATGCAACTTTTCCATGGATTGTGTTCAAGATACTCATCAAAAACGGGCAGACTTCACTTCGTGCCGAATGAATTTTCGGTAGCGTTTCCGAAGTTCGACCAACTATTTCACGGCTAACAGTAAAAGCAAGCTGGGATTTCATGTCACGAGTGGTTTCAAAAAATGCGCTCTTCAAAATTAATGAACAATGGAAACCTCGGTGCAGCAGCTAGACAGTTTTCAAAGTTATTTTATAAGGTAGAGTTTTTACTGAAAACAAGTAATAATCTGCCCCAACCCACTGCCCCCCCGCGAGAGGCTTTGACTTCAGACAGCGCCCTGTTTGACCGCAATGAATTCTGGGATCATTGTCTGCTCCAAGCGCGAAGAACAACAACTCTTCAAACATACACTTTTCGCCGTTAAGTCCAAAAACCACTCTCGCTTTCCCAGCTTTTAGCACCGCAACCTTTGAGAAATGGAACAAGACTAGCAACGACGCGCCGCTTTTGAGACGAGAGTTGTTTTCAGACTTTTTCCGCCTGGCTTCTACTCTGTACTCCAAAACGCTGATATCTCATCGTGATTTCGTAAGCACAGAGAAAACGCTAACTGGATTCTTTCAGAAGCGTTAAGAACTTGCGGATCTCCGGACTTTTCATGACGTCTTTCGATCACCAGGCGGGAAGGCAAACCTATAATGCAGTTAATACGTAGTGATCTGCAGCTCCAGCACTCACGTAAGTTTCGTATCCGATGAGCTTAATCAATGTTTTAACCGCCAAATTTATAGTCTACGTCACACTATCAAACAATCCTTTCTACCCGTCAATCATTTCACGTCCAGTTTTAGTTGTACTCCTCACAAATGTTCACATAATTCACGTATGAATATTAATACGGTACGCATACAAATGAGCTTAACTTCAATTGAAGGCCTCGGAGCATAACCATCCTATGTCGAATTTTGGGTTGTTTTTCGATTTTGCCTGGATTTGCCCGAATTGTTGCATGTAAACTGCAATTCGATTGAAAGAAGATGTAATGCAACTTGCAAACCACTCCCATGGAAGGTTGGTTTCTTGGTGTACGTAAGAAAAAATGCATTTCTGGATTCTGGATGAATCAGTCAAAAAAAATACCATACAATGTGTTTCCATCGAATTGCAGTTCACATGCAGAGATTCAGACAAATCCAAGCAAAATCGAAAAACAACTCAAAATTCGACATAGGATGGTTATGCTCCGAGGCCTTCAATTAGTAACCACACATGATAATTATTAAATAATGACAAAAATAATACTAAATAATAATAATAATTATATGAAATATAATGTACAAACTGTTACCTTAAAAATTGATCAGAAATAAAATTAATTATTGTCCCATTCTAATGAATTGCATGTTTAGAGGTTTCAAGTAAATAATATATTATTATAATTATGATCTTCAAACAATTTGAAGGTAATACCTTTCAAGGGCAGTTATTTCGAAAGTAAATCTTCTATCAATTGAGTCTGTCATTTTTCTGCAAAATACAACAAGTTAAAAAACTTAGGACGTTGTAAGCCTTCATACGACTTGCTTCTAGAAGTGACGGCAAGCTCACAATAACCTTATAATGGTAACACAACATGCTTTGTGTGAGAAGAAGACAATATTATTAAATAGATAAATATTGAATATGTGAATGATCATCGATTGCAGTACTTAAGCAGTGGTGAAAATAAAGCCTGAAAATAATCATATACCGGTATTCATTCTCAGATTAATTTGATTATGTGTATTTTTTATATGGCACAACAAAGGAGGCACAGTCTTGTTTTGGTTTGGAAAAATCTAACAAAGGTTTTTTTTGCTTTTTCAACTTGATTGATGTTCTGCTTAGAATGAAACTGATCACATGCTCCATGTACAATGGTGTACATGCTAGAACTTGCTAGAACATGCTAAAAATTGCTACAAAAAAAAAAAAATACCGGGAAGCAACACTTTTTTCTTCAAGCATCAAGAACTTTTTATGTTGACAAACTTTCTGACAAAAAGGATTCTGGTGACATCCACTGAGTGGAAAATACCATAGAATTATTGACCTTAAGCTGTCGTTACTTTCCCCTCCCTCCCTTGATTGTCTCTGTAATTTTTATACTTTAGCATTTTTTGACAACCTACATACAACATTATTTTAAATGCTGGTAGCAAACAACAATATGCTGGTTTGCTTGTGGGGTATTTACAATTGAACAGGAGAAAAACAATAGGGGGATTTTACAAATAAACAACATGACAAATTTTAAAGCAAAACAAATAAATTGCATTGAAAAAGGAAATGCCTAATAAAAAGCTGCCATTTTGCTATGAATGAAATATAATTTGACCAGGAAAGTTTCATACATGTACTGTACATACTAACTGGGCATACTGGGCATTACAAAGTCACAAGATCACTGGAAGTGAATGTGACGATGAGAAAAAATGATGGCATGCCATGTTTTGCTCCTTGTTCATTATAAGCAACAACAAAGGTACTTCTTTCTTTGTTCTGAAAAAAATTCTCCACATTTAACTGGGGAGCAGGTAAATCTAATCATCATTTAGACAAATTACTCAATGATTGCAGTTTACTAAGAACTCTATAAGGCACTTATAAATGCTAATTAAACATATGTGTAACATGCAAGGCAATGTAACAATTACGCTGTCTTGTGTTCATTCTTCAAAAGATCACCATAGTAGTTTGAAAATGTCATTGCAAAAGTGGTGATTGACGATCACATGGCTAAAATGAGACTTAAAATCAACGACAGCAGCTGTATTTAGAGT
Source organism: Pachyseris speciosa (assembly GCA_016490735.1). Classification (NCBI taxonomy): domain Eukaryota; kingdom Metazoa; phylum Cnidaria; class Anthozoa; order Scleractinia; family Pachyseridae; genus Pachyseris; species Pachyseris speciosa. The sequence goes on from JAEMWC010000380.1 coordinate 518,588, forward strand.
ACACAATTATATCCTTTTTTGCCCAAAGTTCAAGAAAGGTAATTAGTTAATTCATAAATATTTTAAAAATTGTCTTGTCTCATTCAAGCTCTTTTGATGTAAGTTAAATTTTGTGCCTGATGTTACACATGTGTTGTGTAACCTTGCACCCTACGTTTTGTTTTCAAAGGTTATAGGCTTCTTTGTTAAAATGTTCATGCTATATTGTTTGACTGGTAACACTTGATTGTCGTTAGTGTGTCCCATGAAACAACTCAATTTTCATAAAAGTGCACTCCTGGATACATGCACTAAATCCAAGTTCTTTAGTTGTAATGTAGAAGCGTGCTTTAAGCATGCAATCACTCTTAGCATCAAAGTCATATGGAAGGTCACATTATCTCCCAGTGCCTCATCTGCTGTCCCAAACTACATTTTTTCCCCTCAATAATACAGTAACAACGTAACTTGAACAGAAACTGCCTAGCTAGAACTCCAGTTATTTCAGATATCTTTTTGTTTCCTTGATATATTCCCAATCTCATTAGGTGCACAAAAGCAAAATAATAATTATCATATCAAAGCAATAATAATTACACGTATGTTATTGTGTTTGCAGAATGCAGTTCTAATCCAGACTGAATTGAGATTTTTTGGGACAACCGGTCAATCTTGAAATAACTGCCCCTACAATCTGCGGGGCCAACATGAATGACATCATCACCAAGCATGCGCATGGCGGTGGGGACTTGGAAACTAGTTCTCAGGGTTACCCCAACTCAATAGCTTTCAAAATGGCAGCCGTCAAAAAGGAAGACGAAAGTAATGATGTGTAACATGTCTTAAATGAGCTCCTACAGTCTGGAAATGGCGAAAGTAAAAATGGTGGCGACTACAACTACAATAAGTGAACAATTCATCAAGTAAAAGTGGAATTAAATTGATGAAATCTTTTGAAAACAAGACCTGTTTGATCAAGTTGTTGAACACCATGAAATGGGGGTTCTTTGTGGCGAGGAGTGGTGATTGAAGTGGATGATCTGCCACCTCTCAAGAAACAACCTCGACTGAAATTTGTTATATCAGGATAAACAAATGTCTAAGAAGTATTTTGTACACTTTTTTACACCACAGTTGATCGGCCATTTCGTCACTGAAACAAACAAATATGCCATCTGAAGGAACATACCAGGTTGGGTCGGAACAAGTCCTGAGGAGCTGAAGGAATTTCTGGGGATTACTGTCTGGATGAAGCTCAAACAATTGGTGATTTCTACAATAATTTGTTCTTTGCTGCTAAGACTATTTTCAGAAACCATGTTTCAATATTGTGTTAGTCAAAGTTGATATTTTTGAGGCTTTCCAAGATGCTGTAAATGTGCTTTTAGTGTTCAAAGATCATCATGGACCACATGGCCCTCCATATGGTGATTTTAGGGTTAACATACCAAACCTACCAATACTCAAATGCACTCTCTAATCTACGATTACTAATAGTCATAAATTAAAACTTGTAAGAACTGTCACCTTATCATATCACCACTCATTTATAATTATTTTAAAAAGGATCTCATTTTATTTCACTTACCCATAATCTAATTAATGCATGTAAACCTTTAAACAAGCCACAAAGTCTCACAAGAACGCTTCTTGCAAGAAATTTACAATGTAACCATGTCGTTATAAAGAATGCTCTTTTACCTGACACAGGATGTGACTACCATTGTGTCTGTGGATGCATTCTGAAACAAAATAAACAATAATTGGGACGGCGAAAACCATTCTTAAAGCTAAGTTGGCCAAAAGAAGATTCTACAGGAACTACAATTAATTGTTCCTCACAACATCATATGAAACAAGGGTTAAAGAAGAACAACGCAACACAACACATGTATGTGTTGCAGGTCAAAATGAAATTCATGAATCATGAATGATCAAGGAACTTCATTTTGACCTGAATTTCATTTTGGTCTACAACATACACAGATATCAGCCAAAACTGCCAAGGAAAACACAGTTAATTTTTATCTTTAATATTACAGATACAAAATAATAAAACATGGTGCTGATAACAACACACTCTCAGCATCACTTATTTTTTTTATTTACTATTATTTTTTTTTTTTTGCAGTACTTAATGAAATAAAATTGTGGCAGTTATCAGTGATGTTCAAATGAGAGTAACAGCAGAAGGGAAAGCAACCAGACTTACCAGCCTTCTTGTGTTTGTGTGTAAGGGATTCATTGTGAGAATCTTGTTTTCCTTGGTATACATACAGTAATGCTTATTCCATGTAGTGCCAAGGCCACCTAAAACATCCAGGGTTAATTCTGATCAGTTACTGATAAGACGAGGAACAGTTTACTCTGAGGGCAGGCCATGCAGTTGCCTAGACATCTGTCAGCTTATTTAAGCAATATACCACAAGTTTCTATGGTTTATAGGCTGATAAACCACGCGGGATGTTGAAGAACACAAGAAGAATTTGTAAATCACAAGCCGCAGGAGGCAAGTGATTTAGGAATTCTTTGAGCACTCTTCCAACATCCCAAGTGGTTTATCAGCCTATAAACCATAGAAACTTGTGGTCTATTGCTTTTATATAATAATTCAGAAGACGCGCGAAATTTCCATGAGTTTACTGGCACAATAAACCATAGCTGACTGACCAATTGGGGCACACACATTGATTTGGCTATTATATAAAAAGGTTGCAATGATCATATAACCCAGCGTAGATAATACACAAATTAACAAGTTAAGAGGTTTAATGTGGGTTAACAATTGAAGGGCTGAGGGCATAAACTGCCTATGTGTAATTTTCGGCCGTTTTTTTAGTTCGCTTGGATTTGTCCAAGTTTTTGCATGTGAACTGCATTTTGATTCAAAAACATTGTCCCGTATTTTTTTTCACCGATTTCTTTTTCGTTTTCGAGAAATAACGTATGCAAAAAAAAAACACCTAAAACTACACATAGGCAGTTTATGCCTCAGCCCTTCATATGTCTGCCTTATTAACATGCATGAAGTAATGCCCAAGGGTATTCTTTATGCGCAATGTGCCTTTTTGACTCATAAACAGCCCACAAGATGCCCATCCGACTTGGAAATGGTCGACTTTTTTAAATGCAGCACTTATTACCAGTGTTTTGCTTACTGATAGTGCTCAAGAAGCTTCCTTAGCTGGAAAACAGTGCGCAACATTCTGGGTTGACTTAAAAACAGCACATTGCAACCTTGGTTAACCTTAAGCCAGCGCGCGTAGATTTTGTCCGACTTGAAAACAGCACTCAAAAGATTTAGTGTTATTGTTAAGTTTAGAGTTAGGGTTAAAATTAGGGCTAGGGTTAGAGCTAGGGTTAGGGTTAGAGCTAGGGATAGGGTTCGGCCTAGGGCATTGCAAACGTTAACGTTAAAGTAAGCGGCGTATTTTGAGTCTCGCACAGGTTTCTTGGTTTCTTGGTTCCTCCGTAATGAAAAGAGCGCACAGGTTTCTTGGTTGATTCTTAATTCTTTCGGGAAGGCTTTGGCCGATGTAAGTAAAGTGTTGAAGAGGGTGTTTTGGTTGAAAACGGCATACAGCAGGATCGGATTTGATTCTAACTCAGTGCTTAAAAAGCTTGCTGTCGGCTGAGAAATAGAATAAAATATTAAAGAAGGTTGTTTTTATTTGAAGATAGCTTTTGGCTACTACCAACAACTTCTGTTCGTAAGCAACACCGAAAATATGAGTTAACGATGTTCAAGGGCAAAATTAAGAGTTAAAAGAGTAAGCTGTTTCCCGTCGGTTTCCGCTTCGAAACAGAGATTTGACTGGCGCTTCGCGTGCTTTGGTCATTATTGAAACGATTTTGAGGGGTTCATTTTCGTCGTCAAATGGAACCAGTGGAATGAAATTCGTATCACAAATCAACGTAAATGACGACAGTGAAAAAACTGGAACAAAATACTTAACTAGTTTTGTTGGCTTCAAGACGTAAATATTTGCATAAGATGTGAAATTTAATCCGTATCGTCTGATGCGTAACACAACGACTTGTTAAAATGTCTCGCGTGCAAATACGTTTTTGCTGGTGTTTATCTCGCTTGAAAATACGTTTTGCTGATGTTTACAAGCCTCCATAAAATCAAAATAACCGAGTTGATCGACGCAAAACTTATTTATATGTTGAAATTCAGCAGCATGTCTCCCTGTGTTTACATAACAACTCGACGACCGACCATGAGTTATATTTTCCACGCGCGCCCATGCAACTTTTCCCTGGATTGTTTTCAAGATAGTCATCGAAAACGGACGGACTTCTCGTCATGCTGACTTCCCTCTCTTGGATGAATTCTCCGTAATGTTTCCGAATTTTGACGAACTGTTTCACGGCTTCGATGGCCCGCGAGACAGCGCCCACTTCGGCCGCAATGAATTGTGGGAATGTTATGCCCTCCGCGTGCCAAAGACACTCTGCAAACATCAGCCAGTTTTTTGCCCTCAACTCCAAAAACACCTCTCCTTTTCGGAAATCCTAGCACGGTAACCTTTCAGAAATGGATCAAGACTAGCAAAACCGAGCCGCTTTTGCAACCCTCCGCGATAGTTCCGAGCGAAATTTCACGCCACTCCACGAGAGTTCGAGCGGCACTCCGCTATAGTTCTGCCGCATTAGCAATATTTTGAGCAAATTGTCATTTGTATTTTCTGGCTTTTCACTTGCTGTAAATTATATATTTATCTTGTTTCATTTTATCTCCCCTGCATCATTAACATCTCATTCTTCAACAAACAGCTTGTGCTATTTTTGTCACCTGACGAGGGCAAATTTTTGTCACGTGCTAGGCAACGAATTCTATCAATGGATCGGATTTTATTTTATCTTTTAGCAAGTAAAAGTTCTCTTATGTTTTGTTTTGCATTTTTTAACGATCTCCTTCACAATAAAGGTGCTCTCGGTAACCAGGCTGGCTTGCCCGCTCATAATGAACACAACGGATGTTTTTTTTACAAGAAAAATATAGGAACAGCCTGGTCAACTGAGCTCAGTTCGTTCCGAATGTCTAGATGGTCGGGCGCCGTTTATGTCTCATCTGTGAATTATTTTTAATTCACGCGCTTATCTTTGTCACCCAACTCTGTAATAAAAATACCGAAGTTTGCGAATTAATCCCATTTTCGATACCACAAATTGAGCCCAATACTTTGAGCTTTCCTTCATGCCTTTTGTAAAACAGTGGGTTCGCTTTAAAACTCTCATTAGAAGAACGACAATGACAGAACGCCGGCAAGGCGGTCAGCAAATAATATGGTAGTGTTTTGTTCTTGTTACAAATGGTGAGTGAGTTCCAGGGGAGAGACTGCGTGTTATTTTACACGCAGTCACTGAGTGTAAAATTACATGCATAAAATGTATTTGCCTGGACACTGCGTGGGCAGTGTGTGTAAAGTGAGTGTAAGGTCCGTGTAAACTGCGTGTACTGCACACACATTACACACGTGTAATGCTGCAACATTACACACGTGTAATGCTGCAATCCCTCTGGCCGGTACTGTACACATAGCAGAGCTTGTAGCATAATGTTCTTGAACACAGTGCTCAACAATGACACCAGTCCACTAGCCCAGGGCTAGTGAAACTTCATGATGTGCTAGTAAGCATATGTACCTACTGGCCCCTTGACTACCGTGCAGTCAGTTTTGTGGGAAAAAAAAGTTACTGCAACTCTATAATTTTTTTTATAGAAAGCTTCATCAAAATATAGTTTCCATAACTTAGTAATTTAGACCATAGTACTTTGTAATCCATATTGTAGGGTTACTGGTATCGTGCGATCGACTTGCAAACACATAACCAATGCAATCTTGGAAAAGACCTTGCGTCCTCGCTTTCATGTCATTCAAAAGGGACCTGGGAGAGAGCCACCATACAGTATAGGTCCGCCATCTTTGATTTTTTTTTTCGCGAAACCAGTCACAGCAAAAAGGGACAAGATTTCATACTTTTTTAACACATCTACTTCGAGGAAACATCCTTCTACAGCTGACGATCCTAAGCCAGATTTACATTTTTCACCAGAGGACCACAAATAGCATGAAGAGAAAAAGAAGTCCGATCTGTGGCCCAGAAATTTTAACCGAGTTGGAAGTAAAAATATTTGCGGTTTCAATTCAGTGAAGGAAAGATGTAATCCAATGTACTGTGGAACTTGTCTGGAATCAAACTTTAGCGAATCCAAACTCCGCTTTTGTCCCAGGTCCCAAGGTGTACTTTTGTTTGTTTTTTTTTTCTTTTGGACTAGTGGCTTGTCCTTGTGAGCTAGTGATTTTTCCCCTACTAGCCCATTGCCTGGTATTCAGAAAAATTAGTGTCAAGCACTGCAACAAGAGTGAAAGTGCACTGGATGGAATATATTAAATTAACAGTGAAATTGAAGGGCTGAGGGCATAAACTGCCTATGTGTAGTTTTAGGTGTTTTTTTTTTGCATACGTTATTTCTCGAAAACGAAAAAGAAATTGGTGAAAAAAAATACGGGACAATCTTTTGAATCAAAATGCAGTTCACATGCAAAAACTTGGACAAATCCAAGCGAACTAAAAAAAACGGCCGAAAATTACACATAGGCAGTTTATGCCCTCAGCCCTTCATATGTCTGCCTTATTAACATGCATGAAGCAATGCCCAAGGGTATTCTTTATTTCTTTATTTGAAAACTTAGCGCCAAATGCTCGTAACTGAAGGGTAAAACTGAAACTGGACATGAAATGATTGACAGGTAGAAAGGATTGTTCCATAGTGTGACGTAGACTAAAAGTTTTGGCGGTTAAAACATTGGTACTTACGCAACGTGTCTGCCGAAGCTCCCGACTCGATCCGCGCTAGCTTGTTTGGTTTAATCGAATTATGTCAATTTGCCTGTTCGCTCGGTGATCGAAGGACATCATGAAGTCTTTAGATCCACAAGTCTAACACGGCTGAAAGAAGCCAGTCGTGTTTTCTCTGCTTGCCAAACCATGAAGAGAGAGATGAATTTGACTCTCCGGTTTGGGAGTAGAGATTAAGAGCCGGGCAGAAAAAAAACTTTGAAAACATCTCTCGTCTCAAAAGCAGCTCGGTTTTGCTAGTCTTGATCCATTTCTGAAAGGTTACCGTGCTAGGATTTCCGAAAAGGAGAGGTGTTTTTGGAGTTGAGGGCAAAAAACTGGCTGATGTTTGCAGAGTGTCTTTGGCACGCGGAGGGCATAACATTCCCACAATTCATTGCGGCCGAAGTGGGCGCTGTCTCGCGGGCCATCGAAGCCGTGAAACAGTTCGTCAAAATTCGGAAACATTACGGAGAATTCATCCGAGAGAGGGAAGTCAGCATGACGAGAAGTCCGTCCGTTTTCGATGACTATCTTGAAAACAATCCAGGGAAAAGTTGCATGGGCGCGCGTGGAAAATATAACTCGTGGTCAGTCGTCGAGTTGTTATGTAAACACAGGGAGACATGCTGCTGAATTTCAACATATAAATAAGTTTTGCGTCGATCAACTCGGTTATTTTGATTTTATGGAGGCTTGTAAACATCAGCAAAACGTATTTTCAAGCGAGATAAACACCAGCAAAAACGTATTTGCACGCGAGACATTTTAACAAGTCGTTGTGTTACGCATCAGACAATACGGATTAAATTTCACATCTTATGCAAATATTTACGTCTTGAAGCCAACAAAACTAGTTAAGTATTTTGTTCCAGTTTTTTCACTGTCGTCATTTACGTTGATTTGTGATACGAATTTCATTCCACTGGTTCCATTTGACGACAAAAATGAACCCCTCAAAATCGTTTCAATAATGACCAAAGCACGCGAAGCGCCAGTCAAATCTCTGTTTCGAAGCGGAAACCGCTTACTCTTTTAACTCTTAATTTTGCCCTTGAACATCGTTAACTCATATTTTCAGTGTTGCTTACGAACAGAAGTTGTTGGTAGTAGCCAAAAGCTATCTTCAAATAAAAACAACCTTCTTTAATATTTTATTCTATTTCTCAGCCGACAGCAAGCTTTTTAAGCACTGAGTTAGAATCAAATCCGATCCTGCTGTATGCCGTTTTCAACCAAAACACCCTCTTCAACACTTTACTTACATCGGCCAAAGCCTTCCCGAAAGAATTAAAAAATCAACCAAGAAACCTGTGCGCTCTTTTCATTACGGAGGAACCAAGAAACCAAGAAACCTGTGCGAGACTCAAAATACGCCGCTTACTTTAACGTTAACGTTTGCAATGCCCTAGGCCGAACCCTATCCCTAGCTCTAACCCTAACCCTAGCTCTAACCCTAGCCCTAATTTTAACCCTAACTCTAAACTTAACAATAACACTAAATCTTTTGAGTGCTGTTTTCAAGTCGGACAAAATCTACGCGCGCTGGCTTAAGGTTAACCAAGGTTGCAATGTGCTGTTTTTAAGTCAACCCAGAATGTTGCGCACTGTTTTCCAGCTAAGGAAGCTTCTTGAGCACTATCAGTAAGCAAAACACTGGTAATAAGTGCTGCATTTAAAAAAGTCGACCATTTCCAAGTCGGATGGGCATCTTGTGGGCTGTTTATGAGTCAAAAAGGCACATTGCGCATAAAGAATACCCTTGGGCATTACTTCATGCATGTTAATAAGGCAGACATATGAAGGGCTGAGGGCATAAACTGCCTATGTGTAGTTTTAGGTGTTTTTTTTTTGCATACGTTATTTCTCGAAAACGAAAAAGAAATCGGTGAAAAAAAATACGGGACAATGTTTTTGAATCAAAATGCAGTTCACATGCAAAAACTTGGACAAATCCAAGCGAACTAAAAAAACGGCCGAAAATTACACATAGGCAGTTTATGCCCTCAGCCCTTCATTTATTAAAAACCCTGGTGGAGTACCGCAAAATTTTCGCTCAAACTTCCGCGGACTGCCGTGAAATTTCGCTCAAACTGACGCGGAAGGGTGAAAAATTGTAAACCATTGCGGAGTGCCGCAAAATTTAAAATTAAACTATCCAATCAAGGAGGGCTTCCTGTGAGTTTCTGTATAATAAACCCACCACTTATGTTCATTAGTTTTAAATTTGGCCGGTTACTATAAATTCCAGTTTGATAAAAAAAAATATAAAATAAAATAAAATAAGGAATATAATCGTCTTTTGTCAACAGTATATTGCGTTATACTTAAAGTTATTTGAACAAAACGGACTCTCACAGCAGTTTTCGTGAAATAGTAGCACAGAATTTTACGTTATCCATTGACAAGAGTAAGATGCTTTCTTTCAATCCTTAAGGTTTGTTTAATAATTGAGTGTTAAGAAGTAACATGGAAATTCGCTATTTTATTACGAGTTGTTTTGATTTCACATTCCTAGCACATTGATCGCTGCGTGTTTATAACTCTGTCGAATAACATGTACAGCCATTTCACAGTGTTGCACGCTATATCTGTGATTTTTTGACAGCAGACTACATGCAAATTTGTGTGTATGAATAACAAAAGATCGCTCGTATGCCATGAGTACACGCAATGCAATTTTTACACGCAATTTTTACACAAACATTACACGCAGTGTCCACGCAATACCCAATCAGTGTCCACTCAAATTACATGCGCATTACACGCATTTTACACGCGTGGACATGCTGCAATCCCTCCAGCCGGTACTGTATATGTTGTAGGTCAAAGAGAAATTCAGGTCAAAATGATTTCAACCAACGTCAACATGAAATTCCTTCGTCTTCTAGCCCTAATTATTCATGATTTCATGAATAATTAGGGTTAGAAGACAAAGAAATTTCATTCAGACTTAGGTTAAAATCATTTTGACCTGAATTTATTTTTCACCCACAACATATACCTGCACAGTGTACCTTTACTTTATGTCCTGTCTACAAGAACTATTCTGTCTAGAACTGATTAGTACAGAGGCCCTGCCAGGGTAAATTCCGACAAGCAACATGGCCCAAAATGTAGCGACAGCACGTAAAATGAAATTCCGAGGAGATACATCATTCCCGGCAATTCCAACAGTGACATCATGGCCAAAAATTAGCGATTTAAACACCGACATGGGAGATTTTAAAATTCAGACAAGCGACATGGGACCCCCCTGGTAGGGCCTCTAGTTAATGGGAAAAAGAATTTTGAATTTGTGAACTTTGCCTGAACTCAAAAGTTGCAACATCAAGTCACCAACTCACCCTTCTTTTGGACTCCAAGATATCCTTGTCTTGTATGTGCACCACGGTACTGAAGCTCTCCACTTTGAGCTTTCTGAAATCAATAGCAGGAAGATATTTTTTTACACATTAACTTTGAGTCTGACTTTGAAACAGTGAAAAAAAAAATGTAATAATACCTGTTGTACACGACTCATTAGGCTTTCAGCTTCCTCTTTAGCTGTATCAAATCTTTCTCTCGTCTAAAACAAGAAATAGATTAAACTGATCACTAGAACAATAACATCAACTTTGTTAGAGACATGTATTACGGTACCAATCAAAAGTAAGTTGATGGTCTTGTCTCGATCCTTGAAACTCAATTCTCTAGTCTCGAACATCTCGATGTTAGAGTTTCAAGACGCGAAAATCGAGAATCAAGGATCGAGAATCAAGAAACAAGGAGTTTTCAAATATGCAAACTTGAAAAGAAGCTTCAGGATATGAGTCTTTTCATAAAGAAACAATAGTCATTCACACATTGAATGTGTGTAGTGTGCATAAAACAACATCTCTTGTTCAGTCAATTGCCATTATATTTTCAAGTTTACTTGCACATTACAATGCATGAGCACAAAACAATGGTTTGAGGGACTTACATTTTGAAGTCTGAGTTGGAGTTCTGTCATATATTCCATATAGTCATTAAATACTTCGTGACCTGATAAAGAAATAGAATGCAGCTGAAAACATCCCAAATTAACATTTAAATGGTACTATCTATGAAAAAAGGCAAACTTACCACAGTGAAAAAATGTTATGTGTCCATACATAAAAGATAAAAGCTGTAGAAAAAATTAGAAGCCAAGAATAAGAATACTTGGGATTGCATTCAGACCTAATCTGATGACTGCCTTAACATTACAGTCCCTGCAACTATGCAGGTCATTACGTCACATACATCATAAACCATGGTAGGCTGTCTCAAGTTTCAAGTAAGCTGTAGTTTGTCTTGTCTGGTGTACAGAAGATCAAGGCTTTTTAGTTCCACTCTTTCTGATGAACTGAAAAATATAGCTAAACGTATCTTTGTCAAAACTATGCAAAATTATGTGAACAATGTATAAAGAAAGAAAATAATATTATGAAAGGTGTTCGTCATCGTGGTTTCAAATGATAGCTGAGTTAATCTTTTGTCTCTCTATCTTCCCAAGATACACAAGGCCAACACACCACTGAGACCTATAGTCTCTTGTGTGAACAGCTTTGCTCATGATCTGTCTTCCTACTTAGCCGATGTATTATCTCCCCTAACAGGAAACTCAGAGTACACAGTTGACAACTCAGCTCATTTTGTGTCCATTGTGAACGGTGAAAGGGTACTAGAAAACGAGATCATGGTGTCTTTTGACGTAGTGTCTCTGTTTAGGAATACTCCAATCGAAGGAGCAGTACAGACTACACTGCGAAAACTAGAAGCTGACCCATGCCTTGCCAACAGCACAACTTTAACACCTACGCAGATTGCAGACCTCTTGAGTTTCGTTCTTAGATCCACATACTTCCAGTATGATGGACTGATTTACGCACAACAATATGGAGCAGCCATGGGTAGCCCGGTATCTGCAGTGATAGCTAACCTCTACATGGAGGGTTTTGAGGAGCAAGCTTTGACATCAATGCCTGTACACCTAAGATCTGGAAATGCTATGTGGATGACACCTTTACCATCTTAGATCGTGACAAAGTTGACTCATTCTTACAACACCTCAATAGTCAGCAGCCGACGATCTGTTTCACAATGGAAACTGAGAATGACAACTCAGTTCCCTTCCTTGATACGTTGATCATCAAGGATTCGAACGGATACCTCTCTACCAGTGTTTACAGAAAGCCTACAAACACTGACTAGTACCTAGCATATGATTCACACCACTCACAATCTGTAAAACGCGGTATTGTCAAGTGCCTGTACGATCGATCTAAACACCTCATAACAAAACCATCAGTTATCTCTCATGAAAAGAAACACCTCTCATAGGTCCTTGTTTCCAATGGCTATCCGTTTTCGTTTGTAAAAAATCTTACGAAACCAAGGGACGAACAACCACTAAAGAACCTGAACCCGAAATTAAATCTACTGTGGTTCTGCCATACATCAAAGGCACATCGGAGGCTCTTCGCCGTTGCCTACAACAACAAGGCATATGGACTGTTTTCAGATCTGACACAACTCTTAGATCATACCTAGTGCGACCTAAGGACATTGTTGATCCAGTAAAACAAGACAGTAGTCTACAACATTCCCTGTGAATGTGGTAAGGTTTATATTGGAGAGATGGGAAGATCTATGCATGAACGGATTAAGGAACACCATAGAGACATACGGCTTGCTCGAACCCAATCCTCTGCCGTTTCAGAACATAGCAACGTGACCAGACATTATCCGCTCTGGGACGAAGTTAAATTTATTGACTGAGACCCACATTGGTACACCTGTAGGGTTAAAGAGGCTATTCACATAAGACTTCACCCTAACAACAACAACAGGGACAGTGGAATTGAAATTCCTGAAGCGTGGATGCCCACGATCAAACACCACAACAGCCGATCAGTATCAAAGCGGACCGCTGAGGGAACAATCGGAATCCTCCAATCAACAACAGCCTAAGCGAGGATCGAAACGCACCAATCACCACCATCCACAGTGCTTGTTATACTCACACGCAGCCAGTCGACACCATCGCCTGATGAAGACCAGCAGTATAGCAGTCGAAACGTCGCGATCCACATCTTTGTGACTCAATCGTGAGACAAAAGATTAACTCAGCTATCAAAGAAAATAACGCTTGACAGAAATGGGCTCAGAATAAGAAAATGTTTCTTTAAGTTCATTCAAAGACATTGAATCACTAAGTTTGTTTTATGAATTACAATTATACTCTTGATGTTTAGGAACAATTATTAATTTATTCTAAAAACTTATAATTTAATTAAACTTACAGTTTCCACAAATTCGAATTTCTTTTTCTCATTAACCTCCTGGAGTTTGACAACATAATCCAGAGCTGTTTGATGAAATGCACGTTTTTCCATTTGAAGCTGAGTGTCAGCCTTAATAAATAAACAAAATAATTAATTTAAGAATAAAGAAAATTAAAGGAAAATTTTTTTAGGACCATGGAAATTTAACATACTGATCAGCCGTAAGCTCATGCATCTGCGGCCACTTAGAATTTAAAGAAACTGGAAATAAAATCTGGAGAACAACTTACATCATTTAAGAAGGAATCTTTCTTCTTTGAAGAGAGGTTCAAGTAGTTCTGTACTGCTAAACAGTATTTCTCTGTTTGCTTGTCAAATTTCTTCTTTTCCTCCTACAAGAAACATACCTTACACTTATCTGCTGCACCTAAACATGCAAGAGTTTCTTAGCCTTTTTCCATAATTTGATCCTACAGAGCTTCTAAGGCTGCCCAATGAACAATATAACCCAACTACTTAACAATTAAATTTTGAGCTTCAGATTTCTATTTAACAAATAGATTCCATGTTGCTGTGCGTCTGTTCAGTAATAGAACACAGATGACGTCACATTTAGACCTCTTCTGCGATCTATTACTGAACAGATGCACGGCAACATGGAATCTATTTGTTTTATATAATAAAGAAACAAAATGCAAGTGAAAAACTTGTTTATTTTCACATTTCTGGAAAAAGTGAGTCGTGATGATGTAATCTGTGCATCTGTTGTCTAATAGATCATAACTAACAACCAATCCCAACGCGCGAACTATTCACCTTATGATATAACATGTGATAGCTGATGAGGACACAACCTGAATCAGCTATCATGTGATACAGTGTATAAACCACGCGGGATGCGGCTCATGATTTACGGATTCTTTGAGTGTTCTTCCAACATCCCAAGTGGTTTATCAGCCTATAAACCATAGAAACGTGTGGTCTATTGCTTTTATATAATAATTCAGAAGACGCACGAAATTTCCATGAGTTTACTGGTACAATAAACCATAGCTGATTGACCAATCAGAGTGCGCCAATTGACTTTGGTTTTTATATAAATGTACACACTGTACATCAACACCTCCAAGATGAATGATGCAAAAAACATTAAAATTAATGATGGTAGAAATATGTCTCAGTTAAACTTTGCTGAAGGTAGTCTGAAGTGAATACTATCTGCTGTTGTTATAAATGTACTAGCATACTATCACAAACGCCATTCTCTTATTTGTTACACTACTTGCGATCAATTCTGTTTTAGATAGTGAGAAGTGGTTGTCAACAAAATAGCAATGGCTTCTTTATATTTTGAAGTGTCTGTGAGGAAGATTTAGATATTTACTGGTTCAGTCTTGAACAACTAGTAGATTTATACTATAACAGTTAGATTATGATGGATGGATGGATGGATGGATGGATGGATGGATGGATGGTTTATTAATTCAATACCTAGCAGCCCAAGGGCTGAATTGTGGAGGATTTAGATATTCGCTCTCTGTTTCTCAGCCTATAAACCATAGAAACTTGTGGTCTATTGCTTAAATACAGTAGTACCTTTGCTCCTCCAATCTGCTCCTTTCTGAATGTTTCCAGTGGTACTATTAGCTGAGCATGTGAATGGTTTAACTGGGAAAAGAGCAGTTTTTAATACATTCTGTTATTATAACACATATAAGAATAGGTTTGGTTAACAATTTAACTATAAAACATTGTGACAATATTGAAAAACTTAAAACCATCTTAAAAACATTCAACAAACATTCAGCAATCAGGAGGCATCAAGAAGAACATGGTTTGTCAAACTCGGATTTGGAAGACAAACAGTTTTCTATTTTGAGAATATGCCGATCGAGATTTGACTGTTTGATTTTTGAGATGCTTTTCATTAAGGAATTGAACCCTGAGTTGAGGGCCACTGGGTTATCAGTTGTCCATACTGTCATGTGCTACCCTTGTTAAATAAAGTCACTACTACTACTAATACTCAGAAAGACTCCATTCATTTGAAACCTTTTTCGTGACATACACTGTATTAAATCATTCTATCATTCATTTGTATGACATTACAAAACCGCTCAAGTCTCTGAGGAATTCTTTTACATTTATATTTGTTCTTAATTTTATTCACTTTCGACTTGAAGATGATTTTAAGTTTTTCAATATCATCATCATCATCATTATGAACATGATCGCTATACCAACCATGGCAATCACTTAAGATCTAACCCAGGTCCTGCAGGAATACCAAGCTCTGGAACCCAAATACTGTACACTGTAATTCTTTTATAGTATGAGTGATTGATTGTATTGTGTAGTTTAATTGTAAGTTTTAACCACATGTGAATCCACTGCATATTAATTTTAAAGATGGGTAAATAAAGTCTATTAGAATTATACATTATATATATCAAATGTAATTCTCATTTGCTTTTGTTTTGTTTTACTTTGCTCTTTAACTGGCTGGCAAAACACACGCCACTTTCTTTACCAGTGAGATGCAATACTGGTCTTGTTCTGGGTAGTCCCTGGTTGAAGTCCTCGGTCATCCTTGTAAATAGCCAACAGGTTTGCCTCCAGCCAGCTGGGATTCTTATCATGTTGAGTTTATTTGCATTATTTGTTTCTGTCATTATTTGTGGGCACAATGGAAACTAGTGGGCTACCAAAAATTGTACCACCCCTACTACTACTACCGTTACCGTTACCGTTACCGTTACCGTTACCGTTACCGTTACTATTAATCTCAGATCAAATCTAGTTTTCATTGGCTCCAGGCAACAACCAGCTGTCTAGGGAAACCAAGAAGCGTCCTTCATCATTACTTTCCTCTCCTGCCTACATCTCCAGCACTTTCCTAAGGATCCTTGCCGACCCCAAGAGTACAGATCTCTGAATCAGTTCAATGGATGTGTCCACACCTATGGTCCTCAGATTTTCTTTTAACCTCAGTGGTATTATTCCCAATGCCCCAACACTATGGGTATCACATTTGTCCTTACTCCCCACATCTTTCGAATTTCTCTTGCAAGATCTGGAACACTAGTTATTATTATTATTATTATTATTATTATTATTATTAATATTATTATTATTATTATTATTATTATTATTATTATTATTATTATCATCATCATCATTATTATTACCTGCTTGCACACATTGTCCCATGTTTGGTGTTGGCAACAAGCAACTGCTTCATATTCTGATTAGCTCATTGCGCTGTTTATGTCTGTTGTGATTGGTCAGAGTATTGTTTTGGTTTGGGTTTTATGACACTCAAGTGAAAACCGCCCTGTCATTATCATTATTATCCCCAGTTGGCCCCATGTGGGCTAAATACCCTTGACACTCAAGAGTTGTTTATTTAATAATTTATTATTTTTTATTACTATTATCACTATTAGCAACGTCATCTTCCTAAAGGACACCAAGTATACAAAAACAAAAATGTTTTACCATTCTGTCCCTTTCATCTTCCACACTATCAATCATTTTGCCAAATTCCTTCAGTGCATCAGCTACAATGTAACAGAAAGGTAAACATGATGCCTGATTCCTTTTAATGGTAGTTAACAGCTAATCAATAAGTAACATCACTTATTCACTGTGTGGTTCCTTCTTTGAAGCCTGTTAAGTTGATTTATACTAATTAGAGTCAATTTGTAGGCATCTTTTTTTCTTAAGTATGGATTTGTGCTTTAATTTAATTTGTTCTTGTTACTTTCAGTTGGTCTTTATTTTTTTGACTGGTCTGAAATTCACCTGGTGCGCTTTCCATTTACACAAACCATCCGGGTGGAAATTTCAGGTGAAAATATGCAGTGCTACAGTTTGCCCAAATGCAAAATGGACAAATCACAAAATGTACTTGTATCAACTGGAAAGCTCATAAAGAAAAGAAAAAGTGCGTTGATTAAGCCGATGGCCTGTAATTTCTGAAATGTTCCACATGGAATGGTGTGTACCATTTAATTTCCCAACCAGAATTTCCGGGATTTCCGTGTAAATGGTAAGGACCCCTGGTCTGCTGGCATAACTAAATCCAAAAAGAGATATCAATTTAAAAATTAATTTATAAAAACAAACCTATAAGCATCTCATCATCAGTTTCTACTTCACCAATACATTCAAATCTAAAGTCATTCAGCACTTGGGCAAAACTCCTCTGGGCTCTGGACAAATCTAGGAAGGCAAATAAAAACAATTTAACATGATACTGTTTGGACCAACACACTCAAACATAATGAGAGAAAACTGAATGGTGGTGATATGCGAGAGATAAGAAGTTGCACATAAGAAAGAGAAGAAACAAAGACTATTGTCCACTCAACGGATTCCTATATAATTGTAAGCAGGTTTTATACTGTGAGAATGAATAATATTATATGAAAATCATTCTTTTTCTTTTTTTTTGGCTACATAAAAACATTACAATAGATACATAAAGCTGTCATAAAACCAACAGAGATGTAGCGAGGGAAAGCTTATTAACACTGGGCAACACAAGACAATACATGCTGTAGATGGAGAGACCAAAGTATATCAAGGGTAGTTAATTTAGTGTTCTACTGGGAAGGAATTTTTCATCACATATTTTTCATCGTATGCTTGAACTACTGAAGAAAATGTGAATGATCATTGCAGTTATGAACATGACCTAAGTAGTAATGAAAATAAAGCCTGAAAAAGATTCAGGCTTGTACAGGAGTTGAACTTAAACTAGTTCAGTCTATTAATATTGATTGCATCCCACCATATCAAAATAAATTTCCTATGCAAGGCATTTAATCAACCAAAATTCAAGTTTGTCTTAATCGAGACTAACATGCCAAGTTATTAATTCTTTACTTTATCATTATATCATTCCCCCTTTTCCCTCTCCTTACTATCACCTGACCTTACCAGACTTTCACTGCTTTCTTAAGGGAACCTCCACTCTTACAACAAATTGAAACTAAATTGTAGGCAATAATTACTAGATTTCAAATTTTGTCTTAACACGTGGTATACAGTAATAGCCCACGTATAAGAACCTGGGTTTTAAGAACCTGTTAGGCTAAAATTTTCATTTTAAGCCCCCTCCACATAAGAATTACCTATTAAGACTAAAATTTTAAGTTAGGTTCTTATCAGTGGGGTTGCTGTAAAAGTGTATAGGTAGAAACTGCTGAATTAAGATCATCACCTACAACTTTATTTAAAAGTAACTTGACATAACTTTTTTTTCTTTCAAGCTTAAGTACCATGTTGTATGTCTATTGTGTTTGCAATTCAGATAATTCCCCAAGTATTTGCAAGTACTGTACTCTACTACAGTATCAAAGAAAAGTTTCTGACCATCTCCAACTCTGTGAGAATCACAAAATATTAAATGTAAATATCGAAATATATCCCAATGAAATAAATAATTGCAAAATATCAAAACAATGTAAGCTCCCAATGGGCAATGCCTCAGCTTCTCAAGTCAATGTGAGGTCATTTAAAGTGATACATGTAGATCCTTTAGATACAGCATAATTATGAGCATATGTATTATGAGATATTTATAATATATATAGTATATTCAGATGAAATTCATGTGAAAATATAAGAACCTATTTTAAGAACCTTGGTAGCCTAAATTTGCTTTAAGTACCATTTATATAAGAACCTGTTCAGGCTAAATTGAAAAAATTCAGGTTCTTGTATGTGGGCTATTACCGTATAACATTTTAGTGTACTAATAAATGGATATCATCATTGTCTATTTTTGCTTTTAAATTTCCTGGGCAGGGCCATTTTGGATTTGATGACGTGTATTGGTTGCCCTATTGTTTAACACAAAGATTTTCTGCTTCATTTGCTTCCTGACAATAGCTGCAACCATTACATTTTATGTTCCACCAATCATCTGAGTGGGGATGGGGTTATGCAAATCACAACAGAACATGTTCTGGTTGGGTTATTTGCATAACATAAAAGAGTTCAAAAATGTGTGAGACACTAAGCTAACAGCATAATTTAATAGCCACCCATAATATTAGTAATTGGTAATGCATTTATATACCACACATATTACTGTACATAGTGGTTTACAATTCTTCTGTGGGATGAGATTGGACAGGCACCACTGGCCGCTGTTATCAGTCCATATTTTGATATCACCCACCCACCCAACCCACACATAAATGTAAAAGACAGATGAAATCAGAGATAGAGATAAACCACCACACTGGGGACAACTTCTTTTTTTGAACAGTCTGTGGGTTCTTTAATGTCCCACAGATTATTAGCAACAAGTGTTGCGAGAAAGGACCTACGGTTTTATCGCCTGTTATCTGAGACTAGAAAGTTCAACCATTTACAGATGTCATTACAAAGGCAGCACTCTCTCTCTCCTCAGTTATTTAAAGACTCTGAGTGTTGGTCTGGTCGGGATTTAAATCTGCGACCTCCTGCAGGGTAGTCCGGGACTCTAAAAACTGAGCTAACTGGTTTGCAGTTAGGTAATAGTCAGGAGGGCATAAAATGAAAATATCACTGACATAATTTTACCATAGTTTCAAAAAGCTAACAGGAAAATATCTCTTCACATGAATGGAAACCAAAACATTGTTGTTGTGGTTTTGTACCAAAGACTGAAACTATTTACCATTGTCTATTGTTACAGATTGTAAGGAAACAAACAGATCGAAACTTCAAAACGATAGCCAGGTTTTTTTTCAAGTTCTGTAACTCTAATCTTAGTATAATTTAGGAATAATAGAAATTTAAATAACTTGTTCATTCCGCTAAAACTTATTTGATATCCTTTACAAATAAGTAATGTAACTGTGTAGTTCAATTTTATCGTTGGTTCAATTTTCATTTTCTTTTGTTCTTGTGTATGGTAATGTATGATAATGAGAAAAAAAACAAAGGAAAATAAAAATTGAAATTGAACCACAACATATCTATGAGTAGGGCTATCAAATAATGATTTCAAGGGATTTTTGACCTACACTGTAAGACAGCAAAACCCCAGTGACTATTCCAGGGGTTTCATTAGAAGCTGGCAACCAGTGAAAATCGCCACCTACTTTGTCACAATTTACATCTTACCACCACCTACTTTGCCTGTATTTTCATTCAAATTATTAAAACAATTTATCAGGTCACCGCCTACTTTAGTTAGGTCAGATGGGTCTTTCAAAACTTATTTTAACCCCTGCTATACCTTTTATCAGAGGGAATTCTGTGACCAAGTACTGAAGGTTGTTTTAGGGCTGGTTTATTTTTGGATGGGATAAAAATATAATTATATTTACTGTTCAAACAAACAGTGTCAATGTTTTAGGGCTGGTTTATTTTTGGATGGGATAAAAATATAATTATATTTACTGTTCAAACAAACAGTGTCAAAGACAATAAAGTGATTTGTTGCTAATATTTTGACATTGATATCTTTTAAATATTTTAATCAGCTGCAGTTGCAAAGAAGTAACAAAGACCTTCTGTTAAAAATGAAAAATTGTGGAATGGTATGTTTTTGTTAATTTATTAGCCTAAACATTTACTCAAAAGTACACATTAAGTCAACTAAAGCTGAGTAGTAATGTATGCAGTGTATGATAAGTGAAGTATCCAAGCATCCTTTGCACCTTGAGAGTTTGCTAACCCAAACAGTATTTTTAAGCGGCCGTTGCCATAGTGACAAGACGCTTCTAGTCATACCCATTTTATTGTGGTTATTTGTTGACATGTCCGTCATTCACCCTAGACCTCCCGGTTCTCGCTTGGCCCAGGTTTTCAGAAAGGTTTCCATAGTCTCTTTAAAAGCCTTTTCAGCAGAAATTTTAAATGATCAGAGTCTCGAATCATAAAAGCCTTTGCAAAAGAAAAGTTTCGTTAGAATTGAATTACTCCAATGTACAATGATGTTAAACAAGTGTTGAAGGAGCAGCAGTCTAACTACGCGTTACTGCAATGATGGTGCAATAAGAGATATGAACAACGCATCTGTTTTGATTGCATGGCATTGTTTGCAGTTGGAGCTAACATAGCTTTTCTTTGCAATGCTAACATAGCTTTTCTTTGCAATGGTTATTTTGCAGTTACTGTCGAGAAACTGGTCAATGGATCTGAGATACTGGTTTCTGCCGAATTCTTTGCTTTCTTTATGTTGTCAAACAAACCAGAATGCTAGTCATTGTCGGCTGAGTTCGCTTGCCTTCGCGTTTGAGTAGCAAATATCCATAGTATTGCTATAACATGTTTAATTTCCCTGTCAAGTTTCAAATTTGCTTTACAGATTTTAAGCGTTGATAAAAAAACAGAGTAAATAGAAAAGAAAAAATTGAGTTCAATTCGAACCAATGACCTCACAATTATGGTATGAATGAAGTGCACTAAACCGTGAGCCAGCAAACTTTTGATACATGTGACCAAATTTTTAACGTCTTTAAACATTGGGAGTCAGGTATCATATGTCACGCTCGCTGAAAGACTTGAACAAAACTGTTTACCCAAAATTGAATAACGATTGGCTTGAACTACCTTCTAAGCATTTTAATCTGGTTCAGGTGGTCATAAAGGTGCTTTCAAATTCGTCATGAATTTCTTGTCAATTATTAATTTCCACTGATTGGTGCTAGTTTCTTGTGTAAGGTGGCCTCACATGTTTGGTAGCATTCTAATATTTCCAACATTTTAGCTTTCAAAATGCTCAAAAAGAAAATTTATTGTGATAAATGTTGTAAAATATTGTATACATTTGCTTACAAGACAAGAACAAATGTATATAAAATAGCTTTCCATAAGTTTCAAGCAATTCCTGCAAAAGGGAACCCTCTGTTCCTATCATTTCATTTCTTTATTTACTCCACATTAACATATTAAATAAGATTTCTTACAGTGACTAGGAATAGTGAAGGAGTGGAGAAGGGCATGATATAGTAGATTAATTATATGCCCTTTTAAATTACAATACATAATTAGTTAAGATAAAAAGAGGAAACCTTACTATAAACAGAGGAGATGAGAAACAGAAGGAAAAGAAGTTTTACATGGGCGCATGGAAGAAATTAATACTGAGCAAAATAATACTGAAAGAGAGCTCTTTTAAATATTTATTTTGTCGGGGTTTTTGGCAAATAGAAATGGGAATATCATTCCAGTAATAACATCCAATAATTATTGGGAAAAATTTCCTAATATTTATTCTGAAGGGACTAGGATTCAGATACTGTAAGGACGCAATTCGAGTGGCGTAATTATGTTGCTCAGATTATGTTGCTCCTATCAATGATGACAGCCCTAAAATTTTTAATTTTTCGAAAAAGCCCTTCTATAATTTAATAAAATGGTCTTTTTTTAATTCAGTCACATGAATATCTGTGCCTAGTCCAGTCCACACTTAGTTTCCCAGGTACTGAAAAAATATAAATTTATGTTGATTACTTTCACTGAAAGTGAAAATGTCATTAAATCTTCTAAATTAAGAAAATCAAGTTACAAATTCCTCATTCCTTAATATTTAAAGTTCTAAAATGCGAAGAATGTAGTCATCACAGGAAAAGGTCATGTCACAAATATTCAACATTAAACAAAAACACAAACAAAAGAAAGGAAGCCTTGAATATTATAATACAGACAGTTTTGCTCACTTGTAAAGTAGGAAAGGGAATAAATTGCCAATAATCAAATTTGCTGCATAACAGAAGCAACATACGGAAACAAAAACCCTACTAAATTCATCTGTCGCAAACATCCTGCCCAAGGCGGTATAGCGTTCTCACCAAATTTTTGCAGCTTTCTGAAGTAAATGTTTACATTGCTAATCAGATATACAACTATATATTCGCCACTTGAATCCCATCTGAAAACTCCAATACGTTAAATAAAAAATATAGTTTATATTTAGGATACAAATACAAGGCCCAGAAAAGCAAAATACAAACTTGTATGTCTACAATACCTCCAACATCCGTTTGACCTTGTTCCTATATAAGGAGAAATTTAAGCCTTCACAGCAGACCACCGCAGAGGCACATTTGGTTCTATACTTACCTTTAAACTAAATACGATTTCATTAACTTCACAATCACCTACTTAAATGAATAAAGGGGAAGTTGGAAAATGACTCAATTTCTGGAACTGCTGCCAAAAAAACCTCACGAGAGTTTATTTTGTGCAGCAATTCGGACGACTTTAATTCCATGCCAGCCTGGGAATTTGATCATTGTCGTGAAATGAAGCTTCACTTGACGATCATCGCAATTATTTCCTTTTCGGATTACACCATTTAAATCTCACGTTTGAAATGCACAAACAAGTTAAATGATCGAATGGTCAAATTCTAAGCCGAACAGTTGTGGGATTTCTGTGAAGTTTATTCCATTTTGCAGGAAGTCGATTTGCCGGAGGCTTGCCACCGACTACTGTCGCGCTCAGATAAAGTTGCATTTGCTTCAAAGATCTCCCCGACTTTCAAGCACCGCCACGAAGTCCTACAGCATGCAAACAAGCTACATTTTCACAGAAAAATGGCACTTACTTTCAATGGCCTTCAGAACAGTTTTACATTCCTTGATGAGCCCTTTGATGGCCTCGTTCGTCCTCTCTAGCTCTCGCTCATGTTCGTGAATGTTCTCGCGAAAGTAAGGACTATCCAAAATACAGTCCTCGAATTCTAGAGGCTTAAGCCCCATAACTGAAGGCAAACAGCACCCTTGTGCTACGAATGGCGCAAAGATTCCTCAAAGCAGATCGGAAAAATTCATAAACAACCTCAATTCAGCAGGAACGGCCACAGCTTTTTTCGCATGTAAGTTTTGATTGTGATTACGCATGTGCAGACATGTGACCAGCTACCCGTGACGTACAGACTCTGCAAAGCAGCCCCGCCCCCTTGGATAACGCACGGAATCCCGTTGCCTGTAATACGGTGGTTGCCTATGAGTTTAGAGTTTAGAGTTTAGAGTTTAGAATTTATTCTTTTTTGCACTATTTACAAACATTTCTATATTAAAGTACATACATGGGTAGAGAGATAAGTCAGCAAACTAAATTACACAAGTGATGAAAAGCAAATGTGCGCAGTTAGCCAAATTAGCTTAAAAGACAAAAAGCTTGAACATGCACATAAACATTTAAAGAACAAAGAAGGTAAAGTGCAATAGGGAATTCATCTTTGTCAATAGTATTTCGTCTATCAAATTTCATGAGGTAATGGAGTCTGATTTTTATAATTTACTACCTAACCCAGATAATAATGATGAGGCCGACCCTGATCTTATGTTTATCGTGACCCACAGTCTGACTATTATAGTATATCTAAGATGAATAATGTTTTAACAAGTAGACAAGGCAAAGGTATCTCTCGTTTTCATTGTAATATAAGAAGTCTGACAAAAAACCTGGATCTATTGAATGAATGAATGAATGAATGAATGAATGAATGAATGAATGAATGAATGAATGAATGAATGAATGAATGAATGAATGAATGAATGGTAACTTTATGTAAGTTAAAATATCAGTTTTACATAGAACATATATAACAATCTTGACAACTGGTTTACATATTTGCCGTGTGGGAGTACTGTTCCGAAAACAATCGGTGGATTTTTGTGATAGTAAAGCACTGTTCAGTTACAAATAGATTCATGCAGTGTGTCGAGAATCGTTTCACTCCACAGAAAACCAAACTGAGTTATGCCCACGGTTGTGTGTGCCATACTGTTCCAGGCTCTCAGATATTTGGCTAATGCACGTGGCATGTCACGACTTTCTCGTGGGGTCGACCCCTGGGCTAACAGGGGGATTGTAAAATCAGTGAAGCAAACTTGAGGAATTTCCCTGGGGGATCGGGGGAATCTCTCAAGACAAAGTCCCCTGGGTGAGGTGTCTCTCAGCTGAATATCCCCGTTCATCCTTTTCAAACTTGTGAAGTCCCCCACCCTCTAATCTTCGATCTTAAAACAATGTCAAGATTTTCCCCTACCGTCGAGCAAAGAATCCCATTCATCTCCTTGTATTTCCCCACAAATCTCCCTGATGGGCCAGGGGATCGACACCACGGGGAAGCCAATGACAAGTACATAAAGTGGGGCGAGCGAGAACGAGCGTAGAAAATTTTGCGGGGAACGCAAAGAAAAAATCTTTTCTACCGGAGCCGTCTCCTTTTAAACATTTCAGATGCTTTTAAATTCGAAGAAAAACTTGATGAAAATTTGATTTGTCATCATAAAGGGTATTTTCTACAAACCGGCGAAGGCTGCGCTCAAAACAGGTGCTTTTCTTAGCCCGTGGCCAGGCGGCCCGTGGCGAATTTTGTATAGGCGGTCGTAGATCTAGAAATAGAACATGAACAGAAAGGGACCCAGGCTATGACAGCTATGCGCTTAGCATTAGAGTGCATAATCATGCCCAGCACGGACAAGTTTTTAGGCAAGCGATTGAACGCTGGTGCTGGGAAGCCCCTCTCCATTTTTCGCCGCTTTATTTTCGCCTCTCTCTGCCGGTACTATCGCGCTCCGTTTACTATCTGAACGCCTGGAACAGGCTAGAACTACAGGCGTATTTAGAGTGCCCCGGTGTTTATTTTAAAAATTTTCGACTACCGGAAGCTGCGCTTATTCGAGGGTGGTGCTTATTTGCGAATAAAGTCTTTCCATTTTCTGCTTGCTTTGCCCCAAAACGATAACAACGACATTACAAAAGTAAATTTTTATAGTGCATGCCGATGACTCCTTTGAGATCCAAATAAAAATAACAATAGCCAATTTTGAAATTCGAAGAGTGACAACATGAACTGAAATACCGCCCTAAAACGTTAATGCTCGGAATAAGCGCCCCATTGTTGTTGAGATGTGCGGTGTTAATTCGGGGGAAGTACCTGAAGTACGAATATATATTCCTGAAATGAGTGCTTGTTTCAGCCTAAAGACAAATAAGTTTTGCATTGGGGAAGACAACCACAAAACCTTCTTTTTCAGCGCAATTGCGTACTCAGGGTTTCATAACAACAAAGCTCAAGAGTAGTCACTACGTTTATTTATTTTTCAGCGTGTAATCGAGTTAACAGTTTCAATGACAGTCAGATTACGACAACAAAGATCTGAGTTTACACGGCTTGATTCGTGATCAGTAGAAAGGGGATAAAGTAGTGCTCATTTACTGATTATGTCTCCTCAACGTCTTCAGCCATAAGCCTCAAATAAACTCTCCCTGGACCCTTGTTCTTATCTGCTTTATGCGAAGGCGATATTCCACTGCTATCAATATAAGAGCTTCCTCCTTCCGCGGTCCCGCCCTCCTTACCATTACACGTCAGAAAGCAACCTTTGACGCCCCCGCCGGAATACCCACCCCAGCGCCGGGTAACAAGCCTGCAGCACCACCACCACCAAAACCTCCCCGGCCAAATTCTCCGTGCGGAAATACGTTAGCCTTGGGAATAGCTTCTCCTCCGGTCCCACCATTAAGAAAGCTTTTTCCACCCCAGTTTTTATTGAATCCAACACCACTACCGTACATGCCTCCCCCTGCGCCCGCAATCACTTTATGGTGGCCGGTTGAATTTGTAATGACTGCCTCGCTGCCATCGCTCGTGTCCAGAAGTTTCCCACCGTAACCATCGGTACCGCTGACAACAGAAGCTGGCTCATCTTTCGCTCGGCCACCTCCGCCGTGTGTCTGGGAAGCTGGGAAAAACAATTTCACAAACAAACGTAACATTCTGGCAATTAAGTTAAATTATAAAAGCCAAATTTACGCTATCCCGTTATTTATACCAGAGTGGTCATTTAGTATTTGAAATAATTATTTGGACTCGTATATTTTTGACTTCTCAAACCGGCTCAATGACTGAATTAATAATTCATCCAGTACCTATAGAAACTATCAGTAGGGAATCGCAAGCTCTATCGTTAGGGTTTTCCGGGTCAAAAATGTTACTATGGGCAATCACTAAAAGATTCAGGCAAATCGCTTTGCGTTGTTACCACGCAATGAATGCAACGTGCGCGAGAGGTCCTGGGAGCGAGTTACACGTTTTTCAGTGACGTCATCAATTGCTAGCCAAGAAAATTGGTTTATCAACGGAGTTGATAATGAAAATTGACCACCGTAAAGAGTTTAAAAAAGCTGACGTTTAGAGCGTTAGCCCTTCATCAGAGTGAAAACGTTCTCCCACCGACGCAGCACCACAGTTTCTTTAGAAACTAACCCCCTCGTGTGATCAATTCTCGCTAATAATTTAGTAGTAATCAGAGAACAAGGCCTACAACAAGGCTGCCAAAAAAGACTTTTTTCCGTTCAGTTAGGAAGTGTTTTCTATTTTTTATGACTGAAGTCGTTTAGTGATTTACCTTTGCAGAAACGAATCACCCCCATTCGCTTCCGACCTTTTTTACTACCAGCAACAACGTTTTATTTTACAAATTATCCTTGCTATAATAGAAACGACATGCTTGTGCACGACTGCGTACTCACTTGCTCTTGGTATTCCACCCCCTCCCCCTCCGCCAGCAACTATCAGTGGTTTCCCATCTTGATACACGACAAAGGTTCCGCCCCCTCCTCCCCCGGGACGATGGGCGTTAGTGAAGTCACGTGATCCTTCATGGCCAACTAAAATCCTTAGCACTTTGCCAGCGTGTAGTTGAAACTTCGCTTTAACAATAGCTCCATATCCACCGCGCTTGCTGTTTCCAGCACTTCCGGCAAGAATGCCATCAGCTCCGGAGGCGCCTCGAGCTTCAATGGACCAAATACCGGAAGTAGGCACAGTCCAGAGTTGAATTCCCGGATGGTCTGGAGAAACTTTGACCTCGGGTTTTAGAACACCTTCATATTTGAGAATGGAAGGACCGTAACGACCCACAGCTCCATTGTTTGTCAATACACGAACTGCGCAAGTGAGGAAAATACAAAGGCGATGTTAATTTTATTGAAAAATGAACTACGCCTTCCCCCACAATATAACTTCAATATATAGCTAAATTTATCTGTACTACGACTTTAAAGTTACCTGAGGAAAGATGTTTTAGAAGAATTTAAAATTAAAAGTCGCAAAGAACTATCAGATTGACATGCGAGTTTGCTGAGACTTGCGCTCCTAAAATGCAAAGCCAGACAAACAATGAATTAAGTCTCGATTGGGTCATCCTCTAATCCTCTTACAACAAAACTAAACGTAGAGTGGGCATTCAAAACAGTCACTGACCTAAGGCTGGGTAGGCGACGACCAAACTTAGCATCTGAAAACCTACCTGATGCCTAGATCATTTGTATAATTGTTTTTATACCAATTTAACCCTCATAAAACAGCAGCCTCAATCATTATTTGAAATCTTTAATTTGCAAGCCTAAGACACTTAAGAGTTCTTATCCAGTGAGTAGATTAGGGGTTAGTATAGTTTCTTTCTTTCTTTTTTGTTTGTAATCATTCGCATTTCTGCCATGTAAGCGGGAGTAAGTGAATATCTGTGGAGCGTTAGAACTTTATAACGAGGTTCAGTAAGTGCGTGTTTGTTTAGCCAATCAGAGTGTTTTGTTTAGCCAATCAGAGTCAACTCAACATGAGTCTTTGAACCAATAAGAAGAATTTTAAACGCGTTTTCCCGCGCTTGGTACCTGTCACATGTTTTTCTTTCCTTGTTTAATTGGATCATTACGGTTTTTGCTTTTATACCAATTAAAGTACATCGCGCTCTTGAGGGGTCTTTTCTTAGCTTACCTTCAAATTTGTTTTCTTCATTTTTGTCGACATCTGAACCTCCAAACGTTTTCAAAACCTTTAAAACAACCACAACAACGGCTACGCAAACGACTGCGACAACAATTAAACCGATTATCTTCTTTATCAAAGCCTTGTTTGATAAGGCTCTACGGGCTGCAGATGCGGCGATCATACTGCCTTCACCCACTACATGGAAGAAGGCAGTTAGGAATGGTTTCGTAATAATCTACATGCACGTCACATTGTTCTAATTTTGGTTAATTTTGCGGGTACCAATTTTTCGCGCAGAGATGACGCTGAAGATGTAAAGCTGCGTGCAACAAGGTTGTACATGAGTAAATAGATTTTGTTTAATATACTACTATAAAAAATAGGTTTATAGATAATTGCTTCCTTTAAAAAAACCTGTTTATAATTAATAGCCCCCTTTTTAAACTTGCACGTTTGTCTGCAGAGTTAAATATAGACTTGCCATTGTCCTTGTACGAGATTTTATTTTCGCACAAAAAGTTTTATATGTAATGGACGGTGTTACCTGTGCATTTTTGGTCGGGCAAGTTGCGCAGGGCGAGTCTGGATCGGAATGTGCGCGCGATGAAAACGTGTTGTATCCTTGCGCGTGGATTCTTAATGAACTCTTAAGGGGGGATTATATAATAACAAATCAATGCGCGCGCTCTGATTGGTCAATCAGCTATGGGTTATTGTGCCAGTAAACTCATGGAAATTTCGTTCGTCTTCTGAATTATTATATACCTCTTACTAACCGAGTCCGAGGTCCGTACTGTAAGTTACGGACCGAGTTTTTTCCTGTTGAGAAACGAGGATCCGTAACTTACAGTACGGACCGAGAAAACGAGGTTAGTAAGATATTTATTATATCTCTGAGGTTAATCCGGCGCGCGGGAAAGAAACCTTGTTGAAGTCAAGCGGGCCGTACTGTAGAATACGGCCCGCAAAATTGACCAATCACAGCGCGCGTACTAAGTGAGAGATATAATAAAGAGGATTATTATATAGGAGCTTCATTAATGAGTAGGAAAGAGAAAACTAACCCTGTAGGGCGGGAGCTAAGGGATAATGACTTGTAAAATATGGTAGAAAGGAATCTTCGGCAATCGGGCAAGAAAAAAGCGATTTTTTAATAGCCCGGGGTTGGAGACGAAAAGAACGGAAATCGGTGCATTTAAAGGGAACCTCTACTCTTATAACAAATTAACGCTAAATTGCGGGAAGTGATTACCAGATTTCAAATTTTGTTTTAAAACGAAGATATAACATTTAAGTGTACAAAAAATGGATATTATCATCGCTTATTTTCGCTTTCAATTTTCCCGGGCGCGGCCATTTTGGATTTGATGACGTGCAATGGTTGCCCTATTGTTTAACACAAAGGATTTTCTGCTTCATTTGCTTCCTGACAATAGCTGCAACCATTACACATCATCAAATCCAAAATGGCTACGCCCGGGAAATTTGAAAGCGAAAATAGGTGATAATGATATTGGCTTTTTGTACACTTAAATGTTATATCCATTTTTCAAAACAAAATTTGGAAGCTAGTAATTATTTCCAACAATTTTAGCGAGAATTTGTTGTAAGAGTAGAGGTTCCCTTTAATGCCCCGATTTCCGTTCTTTTCGTCTCCAACCCCGGGCTATTAAAAAATCCCTTTTTTCTAGCCCGATTGCCTAAGATTCCTTTCTACCATATTTTACAAGTCATTATCCCTTAGCCCCCGCCCTACAGGGTTAGTTTTCTCTTTCCTACTCATTAATGAAGCTATCCGGTTTCAACCTCTTTGCTCAAATCCTCCTTTAGAGAGCCTCTTTCCCCAGTCCTGATCCTCGTAATTACTCCATTTATACCTTCCTACAAAGCAGACATCGTTGCTAATAACCGCAATTGTGTGGTTCGTGAAAGGAGCTTACTGAGAGAAACTGTCGATGACAGTGATTCTTGGTTTGGATTTTTATCAGCGTCTAACTGACAAGAACAAAATAGCACGGCAAGTCTCGTCCTTTATTTAAAAGCACTTGTCTCTGTGTGATACGTTAAATGGAGCTATACTGGCTACGTATTTAACTTGTTACCAAATAAAATAGACCATTTTACAATTGCACGCTCCGTGACCTGGCCTATGAATGGAAACGAGGCTGGCTGTCACCTTGTTTTGATACAGACCTCACTGCTTTTGCTTTTCTCATGTAAATCATGTTGTTCTTACGCTAACTTGTCACATTTGCATGAGAAAAACAGAGGTTCATGTATCAAAACAAGGTCACCTCCAGCCTTGCTTCCACTCAAAGGCCAGGTCACTGAAAACACAACTGTATTTACCGTTTCCTTCTCACGCTTTTGTATTTATTCACAAGAAGCCGATCTAATATCTTTCTTCCGTACACGCCAGAGCCGACTTAAAAACGATAACGTATCGCCTGCTGTTACAACTAATTACATATGCACTGTAATAACATTATTCTGTCATAAATGTATTCACATTTGAGGTAGACGACTAATATGAAGTAAAAATTTTACTACAAAGTTAAATACTACAGTAAAATAAATTATAGTTACAGCTACAAAGTACTCTGTACGTGAACAGGAAGAACCCACGCATGAGCTTCATATTTACACGATAATCATTCCGAACTGGAAATGACAGAAGCAATGCCCTTACAGAAAAGATAACGAACGGTTGTGGTTATCAGCGACCAATAATTTCTCGAATGACGATGACAGGCCCACGTGCTAGAATGGTTTTCGCTTTTCAGTTGAGCGTTCTTAGACCAAAAACAAAATGGAGCGCTTTTCAATTGAGTGACGTAAAACCAAGTCCAAAGTAATTACCGACTCTGACCAATCACAGCAGAGGCAATCATCGCAATCAGCCAATCAGAATACGAAGCAAATTACGTGTAACCGGCGCCAAGCGCGGGAAAATGCGCACGTGCAAGTTACGACTGGTTTTGGTTTTGCTCCTCACTGGAAAAACCAAAACCAAACCAAACGCAAATTACTTACAACACACAGTTAAAAACCACTCTGAAGAGATGAACCAATCACAACTCGAACAAAGCACATGTGATGGAGCCAAGCGCGGGAAGGCACTGAAGTGGTAAGAGCTTCCTTAAATACCGAATAGATCAGTCACGCGAGTATAATGACTTATGTTCTTCTTCAGTGCCAAACGAGTTTTCTTTTTTTGCCTGTTGTCGTTCTCAAAGATAAGACTAAAGATGTTTGTAACGCTAGAGTTTTGAAACCAACGAACAAAATTATTTAGTAGTAAACAGTTCGAACCCAGGGTCATATCGTAACTTGGTGAAGCACCATTCGTCTGGGTGAGTGTAGTCCAGAGAAGGACTATTTGGGATGACATCGAGTGGCGTTTCCACAACCTGGGCGGGAGTCATTACAAGAGTGACTCTTGACACTGATGATGATTTCCACTCAGGTTGTCGAAACGCCCGTCAGTCAGTGTCACCACAAAGAGTCCTCATCAGGACCACACTCAGCCGGACGACTGTGCTTCACGTTACCATCACTTTGGTACCATCACCTTGGTAAATCAGTTTGTTTGTTTCTTCAGTTCAAGAAGGCTTGGCTGTAATAGGCGAGCAATCAGGCTACATGACACCAACACACGGAGACTACCTAAGTCTTTCCACGAACACTTTCTACCAGCTACGCATCGAAACAAAAAATAGAATACTCTACAACTTTATCACTTGAAATCAAGTGTCTAAATTAGTGATGGTTTTGGCAAAGTGGGATTCCGCCTAATTGCCATGTTATTGTAAAAGCACTTTCCCAAGACAGGCCCATGAGTTGACTTGTGCAAGGCAACAGTAACACTGAGTTAACTCCTTGGGAGGAACTATAGCAACGTCTACTCTCGCTAACTTTCCTAACCGATACTCTAAGTTCACAGACTCGCTAATGAACGTTTCGGATAAACGTTTTCTTTTAAGGCATAACTAGAGATGTTGTGACCGAGCCGGTTTGCCGACTTAAATTTTCCGCGTAAAGGCGCCTCTATGGACACTTACGCAAGTTCTTCACATATGGCAACTTGTTTCTAAAGCGATAAAGGGTACGCAACTGGTTTTCAAGTATTCTTCACAAAAAAGGTCTCCCCGATTAGTCTTCGCCTGTTACGTAGGCTAACAACAGGATCATGGATACTATACACAAGTTTACTCTGTACGATAAAATAGGAGGCACGTTCTCGATAATAACACAAAAATAAAAACGCTCGAGACAATTCGTTCCAACTGCAACCCGTGAAATTTCTTGTAATGACTTGAAGGGCCAGTCTATACAGCTCAATCCAAGGTCGTTATACAAACAAGTCTGACAAACGCACAACAAAGGAGCATAATTTTCCTTGTCTTAATATCGAGAACGTGTCCGCTTCATAGACGTTTCTCAATAAAATAAAGCGTATTTTTATGGATAATCTCTGTCAGTATATCACGTTTCTTTTGTTTCTTTAGGCGCACTGACTTCTGAGGCATCTTTCTCTTTTTCGGCTTCTTTTTCTTTTTTAACCTTGTCTTCTTTTTTCTCTTTTTCTTTCTTGACTCGCTTGGACGACTCTGCAGACCGACTATTGAGAGGATTAAAAACACAAGACTGTCAGTCAAAGCACACCTCCGCGGGAAGAGCTAGGGCAGACAATACTACTTGTTCCTTGACGTGTCCGTTTTGATTTAAGCTTACCAGTTACCGTAAAAGCTGTATTAAGCGCCCCCCCCCCGGGGGGCTTACTTAATTTCAGGCCTCATTAACGGGGGGCTTATTAGAGAGGGTGGCCTAATAAAGGGGGGAGGGGCTTATTTCAAATCTTAAACTTGCCGTTTTCGTCTTAAGATAGTTTTGTATAAAACGCAAACAACTGCAGTGAAACTTTAGTATTTAATACAGAGGTAACAGAGCAGCAAACAGTATTATGTGTTTGAGTGTATTTTTGTTTAAAAACAAATCAACTTGGCCGCATGAAGTGGATTTCGTAAGAGGGAATAGCGGGGATTAATTACAAAATCTCATGTCTCAAAATGGGGGGCTTATTAGAGAGGGGGAGGTTATTACAAAAATCGACTTCCAAAGAGGGGGGTTAATAGAGAGAGAGAGAGAGAGAGAGGGGGGGGGGGGGGGGTTAATAGAGCTTTCACGGTAAATGATGAAGCAAGTCGGTAACGATTCTAACCTGTCGGCTGCTGATCGCTTTGCAGTTGTCTTCATAGCAAGCTGACCATCTTTCAAATCTTTCACATCTGCTCAACAAAGAACCAAAGTTTAAAGATAAATACATCACCTAATGACTTAAACTGGTTTACGAACTCAAACGAGGGGTGAAAGAAACCAGCCAACTAACAAAGAAACCATGGGTTTTACCTTGAAGCCATCTGACCTGAGTTGCTGGGCCATAACTAAAAGAAGAACAATAAACACAGGCTTAACCGTGAATTTACACATGTTTTTACAAATACGATTCTTAAGTACTGCCACCGAAAGAGCCCTACCGTACAACAACTGTGTTAAATGCCACCACACCGCTACTGCGACCACTTCTTTTAAAAAGAAAATCCAACCAGACTTTTTCATACGCGGGGTGGTCATCAATGAATAGGCCAGTATCGAGTTTGTCATGACCGCTGAATAAAATCAACGAGAACGCATTTTTACAGGGTTAGCCTCCACCAGAGGTGAATATATTCACAAATTCTAGCGAAAAGATGACCTGTTTACAGCTCTGTCTATTGTTTAATGTTCAAATCTCAGGCAACTTCCCGCCGATATTTGTGAACATTTTACTTTAGGTCGAGGCTAACCGTGTATCAATGTGTCATTTGTGTTTGTATTCAGCGGTAATTTTAAATACGAAAAGGGACTATCTATTCGGCCCACAGCATCGGAGAAGACACAGGACAACCAATGATTCCAGTGGATGGTGATCTTGTTCGCGGAGGATTCATATAAGCGAAGCGAGATAACCGAAATTTCACGGTATGCGTGCCAAACAAAACTACTAACCCTTTGTCATTCTTGGCAGCAATTCTGAAGATAATCGCGGGTTTGGTAGAGAAGTCGATGTGTGCGCTTTGCAGCGTCGCCGTGCTGACAGTGCAGGTGGGCTGGGCACCACAGTACACACGTACAAAGGCGAGCTGGACTGGGGTGGTGCTCGATGATGACGTCAGACCTGCAACGGGTTTGTCGGCTTCTGATTGGTTGGCTGACTGACTGCGAATGGCTAGGTATACTGAGTACTCACTCACGTTGCCTGCCGCGTTTGATGGTGCTTCCCACGATAGGTGAGCCCCCTCTGCATTCTAAAATAGACGAGACAAAGTAACAAGTAAATTCTCACTCACGCAGCGCTATTTGTCCTGGCTGGTCCACAAGGACGTAACGTTCTTAAGGCCCTGGCAAACGAGAACACATTGTTGCGGACACAAATGTTTCCCTGTTTGCTCGCGCGCGTAACATTTGTCGCGGACACAAAATTTGTGTCCTCGACAAATGTTTCCCAGTTTGCGCAGTATGGAAACACAACATTTGCGTTATAGTCCCGCTCGATTGCTCACCCAAGAAACATCATGAGCAACAATGTGTCCTCGTTTGCCAGGGCCTTTAGTGACCATCTTGTAGCGAAAGTAAACGCTACCACCATTTGAAATTTATAAGAAAACCCAAGACTGTGCTCTAAGAAAAATTTTGGGAGCCCAAAACTCTGAACCTTTGAAATTCAGGGTGCCCAGCATAGTAGTTTTGTGCACAAAATAAGATTTCCTTGTCGCCCAAAGGTAAAGGTAAGTTGCCAGGGGCCCCCGGGTACTGGTAGAGCACAGCGCTGAAATTTTTAAAATCTCAAAAACTATAAGAAAGCGCGAGACCACGTTTTGACGTTACGTAACGTCATTATCAAGTAGAAAGTGAAAAAATCTTAATTAGAAATAGATAGATGATAAAACAATAGGGAAAAAAAGAACATACTGACATCACCAGTTAGTACAAACAATCTGACTGACAAAATTAAACAAATAAACACACAAAATCAAAGCTTCTACTACTACAACAACAAAGACACCAACCTTGCTAATTTTAATCGCTGATGGAGCCCCAGGGAAACCTGGAAAGCAAGTAGAACATTATTAACGTGCGAAAGGATAGTTGTGGAGTGGATCCGATTGTTATCGCCAATAACTGGCTTTACTTGCCGAAACGTCAATATCACCAGATGAAGGCTTGGTGCGCTGGAGATGGGCTTTTGTAAACCATTCACTAAAAATTAGAACAACGCTGTCGGTGCATGAAACATGTTATATTTAACTTATTAATCAATAAAATCCAACGAGAAATACTCACCTGGTAAGCAAGTTTTGAAGGCTGACACATCACTGAATGGTCCTCTCCCGCAAGCATTAATGGCTGCTACACGGAATTTGTAAGCTGTCCCAGGCAATAATTCCTGCTTTTTTAAACTTTGTTCAGAGCCACTTTCAACGTCAAGGTTTGCCTGAGTGAATAGAGAAACCGACGATTTGTTACCTCATGAAAAAGGTGAAGCTTTTGGGCGGAGAAAACAATGATCGGAAGAACTTGACACAAGTTATTGGGGGGGGGGGGGGGGGGCAGCAAATGAAGCGGTCACACTTTTCCTGTTTTAGCACTGATTTCTTCAGCTGACTCGAATGTTGAAACCACGTAACAAACAAAATATTCATGATGTACATTTAACATTTAAGCCACCAGAAAGTCGTGTGTCAAGGAAACACAATATAATGATTTAAAGACGAAAGAAACGACGATATGTAACTCTTACAGCGATTTTCAACTGGGTGTCGTACAACCAAAACCAACGCGATTACTCAGGCCAATCACAACAGACACAAGGAGCGCAATGAGCCAATCAGAATACACGAAGCACATTACAATTGCGGTTTTGGTTTTGCTTCTAACTGGTTGAGAAAGTGACGCGATTTTTGTCGACCAATCACATTGCGAAGTAAAGCAAAACCAAAGCAAACGCCAATTACTTTCGACACTCGATTGAAAAGCGCTACTTAGCGCCAACATCAACCCAGCAATTCTCATTACTGCTTTCAACAAATTTTCAAGGAAATCGTTGGAAGAGTTTATTTGCATCGAATATTGGCGATCATTTCTCATTACCTGTTGGGGGTAAAATGTGATAAGGTAAGGAGAAATAACATTTTATTTATTACAATTTATTTATTACAATTTATGGCATACAAAAGAAAAAAAAAAGCCAAGGGATGAAATGCAAAAGAGTCGGAACCCCATATTGAAGCAGATCACCTAAATGAAACGATGAGACTATGAGACTAAATTACTAATTCATAAAATACTAATACTCCCTTATCACGCACCGCCATCTTGGATTGTGTGGTGCACCAAAGCGACGTTGGACGGGCATAAAGTTCTTGGGGGAGGGTTGCGTTACAATGTTTTGAATGGAGATACACGCAATCATGACCCACGATCATTGCTGTAGTATTCTGTAATAACGACAAGCGAAACGACAGTGCCGATAATTAGTCGTTTTTCAACTTTCCTTGAAAACTCTAACAGAGATCGCAGTGGATTGCCGTGATAAAGCGAGATGAAGGGCCGCTTTTGGAGTTAGTTAGTCGAGTCGTGACCAGCGAGTAAACTTGTCGAAGGCATGTGTTCGACTTTTCTTTCGATGTAAGACTCAACTAGCACATGAAGTATTTACTCAATACATATCCAGAGCAACTGCAGTCTAAGTCTCCTTACATCCTAGATCAACAAAGGCTCTACTCTTCTGTGCTCCACTCACTTCAAGCCAAGCGATAATAAAATTATAACCGGGCTTCCAAGTCTAAAACCAGGAGTTGTGCCATCGCAGTTTGCATAGACAAAGGACAGTAAAAACCGCCCACAAGATAAACTTGATCTAGGAAACGAGTTTGAAACAACAAATTAAAACGCTGACAACACGGGAAAATCTCATTGAATACAGATAGCCAAATCCGAGTCAATGAAAACAAACAAACCAGTGCCATGAATGCTTGACAGCTTGGACCAAAAGCAGCAAAAACTCTAAAGTAAGCTTAAAGAACACTGGTAGATTCATTACAGC
Source organism: Pachyseris speciosa (assembly GCA_016490735.1). Taxonomy (NCBI): domain Eukaryota; kingdom Metazoa; phylum Cnidaria; class Anthozoa; order Scleractinia; family Pachyseridae; genus Pachyseris; species Pachyseris speciosa. The sequence goes on from JAEMWC010000380.1 coordinate 556,587, forward strand.
ATACTACAGCAATGATCGTGGGTCATGATTGCGTGTATCTCCACTCAAAACATTGTGACGCAACCCTTCCCCAAGAACTTTTTTTACCACAATTGCTAGTAATCTCGTAATCTTATTGGCTAATTTGCCGTTGTCGATAAGAGTCTATACAACGCTGCTCGCGTCAACGTGTCGCGCAATGCTTTTTTTCAGCTCGCGCTCTGAAATTAACATTTTCTTTTACGCTGATATTGTGGTAAAAAACAAATCGAATGTGGTTTAGCGTTGTCTATACTCTTATCGACAATGATATTCGTCATCACAGTGGTCAAGATGTTGTGGACTCACGAGGCGCAGCCGAGTGAGTCCACAACACATTTTGACCACTGTGATGACGAATACCGTTGTCGATAAGAGTATAGACAACGCTAAACCACATTCAACTTGTTAAATGCCCGTCCAGCCTCGCTTTGGTGCACCACACAATCCAAGATCGCGGTGCGTGATAAGGGAGTATTGCTAAACACTAATTCATAAAATACTAATTACTAATTCATAAAAAACTTTCTAACTGACATATTGGTCATTATCAGGGCTTCAAGGATTAATTTAGGTATTTACAACAATTGTTTTTGCGAGATCCTTTTTTCCCCATCCGTTTTCAAATCCACTCACCTCATCATTCGTAGTACTTTCAGTGGACAGATAGTAATGTGTCACCATCATGGAGATCCCTTTCACAATACCCACATCATACCACTGATTTGACGGCTGGATTTTTCTTGTATAGCTGGGCTTTGCTGGCTTGGGTGCCTGAAAATGTAGCCACAATATTTTACTGTTGGCCCAATTATAGCCAAATTCGTTATATCGTGTGGCGCGTTTTCGAAAAAATTGGGCTTTTTTGTTCCGCCAATCATCTGAGTGGGGGTGGGGTAATGCAAATCACAATGTAACGCGTTCTGATTGGTCTATTCACATAACCCCGCCCCACATTAGATGATTGGCGGAACACCCTTCGAAGTTTACAAAACATGCAGCGGGATACTACAAATTTCGCTGTAATTCATAATTTGAATGAAGCGAAAGCAGAAAAATGTTTTTAAGGTGTCTTCAGTAAAAAAAGTGTGAGTCCTAAACAGGGGGCAAAGTCATTATTGTCTGTCTGCTGTCAGGCTGGTTCTTTATGCAAATTTCATTGGCTTCCCTGTGGGGTTGACCCCTGGGATAACCAGGGTGATTGCAAAATCAATCAAGCAAACTTTAGGAATTTCTCCGGGGGATCAGGAATCTTGCAAGACAAAGTCCCCTGGGTGAGGTGTCCCTCAGCAGAAAATCCCCGTGACATCTTTTACAATTACTTGTGAATTCCTCCACCACCTTATCTTTGATCATAAAACAATGTCAAGATTTTCCCCTACCCTGGGGCAAAGAATCCCATCCATCTCCTTGTATTCTCCCACACATCTCCCTGGTTAGCCTGGGGGTCGACCCCACGGGGAAGCTGATGACATGTGCATTAGACAGTTACACTAAGGTTTGGTTACAGAGAACCTTTTCACTACAGTTATAGAGCGGTTTTCAATTGAGTGTCGAAAGTAATTATGGTTTTGCTTAGGTTTGCATCACTTTGCTCTGTGATTTGCCAGGAAAACTCGCGCCACTTTCTCAACCAATGAGAAGCAAAACCAAAACCAATTGTGACTTGCACGCGCATATTTTCCCGCACTTTACGCCGGCTACATGTAATTGCTTTGTATTCTGATTGGTTCATTGCACTGCTTACTTCTGTTGTGATTGGTCAGAGTAATTGCTTTGGTTTTGGTTTTACGACACTCAACTGAAAAGCGTTCTACTCACAGATCCAAAGCCAACCAAACCACTACATTAGTGATATAACTCTGACACATAAATTATATATTGATGCACAATCATTGACAAGGGTGCAGAAAATAATTTGTCCTTAAGAAGAAATTAAAAGCTCTACTTGTTCTGATGGTTTTCCCGACAGCCCTCAAAATCCGTAAAATCAATCAGAAATCCCCTTTAAATGCCGAAATATAAATACAATGCCAGTTCGACTCAAAAATCCCAAGTCCACTTTATTTCGTATGCGTGAGAAAAGAAAATTGCGCCATTAAAATTTGAATTAACCAATGAGCGCGCACGCCTGAAATTGAAACAACAGAAATGAAACAAAGTCTGTAACGGCATGCGCGCCAGGGCGTAAGTGCCAACTGAGTTCTTTCAAAGTTTTTCAAAGTCTTTGAGATTGTGTCTGACCTAGTTAAGTTACCTTTAATATTGAAGTAGGTGTGGCTGGTCGGTCAGCCTTGACCCCGATGCCACCATTCACCGTGTGAGGAACAGCTGTGGTGACCTGGTTTGGACTGGTGGTCACTGTTGGAGTCACACTAGTGGAAATCTTTGTCGTTGAAACCCCTGTCACTGTTGTGGCAAGCTTTGTTGTCGCGATACGAGGAGAAACAATGGCCACTGGAGTAATACTACTCACTGACGCAGAGACCAATGGAGTTGTCACTGATGAAACCACAGGGTTACCAATGACTCCTGTTGCTTTGCCCGTGCTTGTGGTGGCCACGCTTGGAGCAGCTGATCTTGACATCTGTGCCAAAGGGGATGGCGTCGTTGACTGAGCAGCAGTTGCTCTGGCAATGCTGACAGCAGCTTGTGCTGGGGTTGGAGTTGAAGGTGTTGCTGTTATGGTTTTGGGTGTGGTATCTGCAGCTGATGTTTTTGAAGATGAAGCTGTTGTGGTCGCAGCAGTAGTCACATTCCGCTTTATATCGGCAGCAATGGTTGTTACTGCTTGCGACACCTGAGGTTTGGCTAATGACACTGTGGGTGTTGTCCTGGGTGGTGACACCACTGCTGGTGTGACCTTGACTGGAGTGGACAATGCTGTCACAGCTGTTTTTGGAACCGTTGTTGTTGTTGCTGTTGTCACTATTGTTGCAGAGGTCGTTTTGTTGGCTGCGGTAGTAGTAACCGCCTGACTTGTTGTTGACACTGTGGTTGCCCTGATCTTCTGTTCTGGACCTGGAGTAGTTTGAGAAGAAGTTGAACCAGAGGTGGAAGACATCACAGAGGAAGACACCTTCTTGGTGACAGCAGCAGCCTGTCCAGCCGCAGATGCCGATGATGGAGCTACAGAAGCTGTTGTCATCACTGTTTTAGCAGCTGATACCATTGTTGTGGTTACTGCAGGTCTGCTACTTCCAGCTGAACTTTGAGTTGTGGGTGCTACTTTTGGTGGTGACACTGAAGATGCCGCCAGCTGAGCAGTACTTGCCTTCACGGGGGATGCTCCAGCTAACTGTAAAACTGTTGGAGTTCCTATAGCAGTCCCCTGCTGCAACTGAATCCCAGTTGTTAACTGCTGAGTTTTGACATTTTGTAATGTCAACTGCACAGGAATACCACCTGGGCCTACTGCTGTAATTTGACCCTGTGGTCCTACTTTTAGCTGTGTCCCTGGAGGCAAGTTTGCAGGAACTGTCATCGGAAGCTGCTGCCTGATTACAGCCTGGCCACCACTCCCTGCCATGGCTGTTAGCGTCAAGCCAGCTGCACCAGGTACTTGGATTGAAGTGGTTACTGGAATCTTCAGCACAGCTGTCCCAGGTACAGTGGTGCCTCCACTCTGCACTGGCAATCTGAGTACTGTACCAGTTGTGGCTCCACTTGATGCACTACCAATGGGTGCTGTCATGCGGACAATAGTTGCTCCCTGTAGTTGAGTTGTGCCAACTTGTGAGGTGACTAGTGTCACTGGAGCAGTTCCTTGAATACCCGTGCCTTGAAGACGCATTACAGGAATACCTTGTGCATTAGTTATCATTGTGGCTTGAACACCTGGTGGAAGCTGCACTGGAGCTCGTAACAGTGCAAGTCCCTGGTTGGTTATAGAGGTTGATGAGGCTCCCTGGGCCTGATTGACTACCTGTCCTTGGACAACTGCCTTAACACTGGACCCTGCTGCAGAAGCAGCTGCTGTTGATGTCTGCCCTGTTGAAGCACCTGTGGACACAACTGCAGAGGCCTTTATTGCACCTGGGACAGGGCTGGCTGTAGGACTCTGTTTTTGTTTAACATTAACAGGTTTTACAGGAGTTGTTACGGGCTGAACTCTGGGCTTAGCTGCCTGTGAAGGTGACTGCATTGAAATTTTCTGTGCCGTCCCTAACTGGCTTGTTGGTGTTACAGAGGGTGAATTAGTTGGAGAGGCCTTGACTGCTACCTTTGGTGGGGTAGCTGCAGAGGTTGGTGTTTTCATCATGAGGGTACTTCCAGAACCACTTGGTGTGAAAGTTGATTTGGATGGTGTGACTGGGGGTGTAGGAGGAAGTTCATATTTCTGTAATTGCAGCAAGTAAGCATCAGCTATGAAGAAAAATAAAATGATTGTCAAACACTAGGTGACAATAACATGATGGCCTCACGAGCTCACAACTGATCTCCCTCTTGAATTTCATGATATGCAAAATGAGAACAAGCATAACTATTTTTATGATAGCCAAGGAGATTGACAAATCAAAGGAACCGGGGTGGCATTTGTATTGGCAGGACATTGTAATTTTTTACAATCCTTGTTTCATTCAGTCTGCAGACCACAAAGTTTAATGATCCTAATTGATGCAACTTTCACAAATGCCAAAAATACATGTAGTTTCAAGACTGTAAAATGTGATCACTTCTTTGGTAGAAAAAAACAAATCAATTCTAGCCACTTTTGAGATGAAATTCAGAAAAAAAGAAACAGCATACCAGTTGGCACAGATCCCCAGCAAACCTCTAAAGTTGTGGTACTTGCTCTGACTAACTGGACCCGAGTTGGGGCTGGAGGTTTTTCTGTGATAAAGAAAAAGACAAAGAAAGAGAAAACATATCCATTAAGATTTACAAAAGTCACATTAAAATAAACAAATCTGCTTTCAAAGATATCACTGAACAGAAGGACACTCGTTTACAAACCTGTTTCAAGATACCACAAATCTTTGCAGCAAACCTTGAATAAATAAGAGATTGGTTATACAGGATTTATTCTAGAATGCAACTTTGTTGGATTATAACCACAATCAAAGATACCTACATTTACCTGCATACGTTTTGCAGTCAGCAAGTCAACTATAGCACGCAAACAATCACAAGGGAAGCCAAAGCAGTGTTGCTATTACATGATGAACATGTCTTATTTGAAACTGTTTTGCAGTTGCTTCACAAAGCCTGAAAAACGTCACCCACAAACTAACTTCAAAGATAACACTGAGACCACTTTTGTAGTACACCTAACACCACAACATTAAAATTTTTTCGCTAAAATAAATCTTTGCACCTGTTTGAAATGCATTGTGCCTTTTTTACCAAATCTTGACCAGTTATCTTGACTTTTCATGGGCTGCAAAAGGTACAAAAACTGGCCATCATCTGTCCCACAACCGAGCTAGTGAGGGACTTGCATCTATTCTCCATCTGACAGACTGATTTACATCACATTAAGTCTTTGTAAACATGCATGTAAAGCAGTTTGTGACGTCAAATAGAGAAAAGACCCAAGCCCCTTCTGACTTGGCCATGTACCCAATGATCGTTCACTTTTGGTACATTTTGAAGCCAATAAAAAAGTAAAAGAAACTGGAGATAAAGGTGAAATGTTATTGGGGCTGGTGCAAAGATTTATTTTAGTGAAAAAATATTTTGGTGTTAGGTGCACTTTAAGAGGCTTCATTGTCTCTTTGACTTGAAGAGGCTTTGTTGTCTCTTTGTTGACAGATACAAACACACCAATATTTCTCAACTTAAAATTTAAGCTATACCTGATTATTCCAGGCTTTTCTGTAACCATCTCTGCCACTCCACATGTACAATCTAGTGTTGATCTGATAGAAAATAAACAATGGATCACTTAGGAAAACACTGCACAACGCAGTTCAGTACAAATGGGTGAGTGGCTCTTTGGTACAAAGGGTGTCTGAGCAGTGTTGGTACAAATATCCAATGAATTCTAGAAGATCTTTCTTCTAAACATTCCCTTTCTTGGAGGAAAATTATCTGCAGCATTACACCGCTGCCTGATCAATAATATCACACATTAAAAAGACGACTGAAGTTGACTCAAAGAACTGTAAAACAGTGTCACCACAAGATGATGGTCTGAAGTCACTTGCTGATGACCATGGTCACTTCATTTGCGATGTTAGTGGTCTCAAAATGTTGGATCAGTAACTGTTTAGGTTTATCTCCTAGTGGACAGCGATCTGTTTTTAATTTACAGAGTAACTCAACAAAGAACACCTATAAATACTCACAGCCACACTGCAGTGCCCTGCCCTTGCTCTTGGGAGGGAGTCATCATACTGATCCATGACTACATTCTCCCATGCCATTGTTTCTGTGATAAAATAAACATGCAAAAAACATAGTTCAAAACTGCAGAATGACAGAAGTGTGTCTAAGAAAACAAACAGTGCTTGTGAACTTCAACATGAAGATCCCAGAATGATGCAAAAGGTACAAGGTATCTCTTCACCATGATTACCTCTTTGTAATACAAAAGCTTCATACCTAAATTCAAACAGGCAAGAGAGTTGGTGCATTTCCACTCTTTTTCATCTTGACGTCCTTTCACTTCGTCCATCACAAGAGGCACCCATCCACCAAAGACAAACATTCTGATTCATAAACAACAAAAGTTAACAAGTTCCGTGAAAAGTTCATAAACCTACTTTTAGAGGGTACCACATTTTGTTACCTCAAACCTTTTTTCTTTGAAGAAAACTGTGGGTGTTTGATGATGTGTGAATTACAAGCAAGAAAACTAACCTCTTTCCAATAACTGTAGCAGAATGAAGACTTCTTGGAAGGGGAATCATATTATGAATAGCTGGCTTAGACCATGTCAGTGTATCTACAGACACAAGCATAAAGAAAATTAAAAGTCATGTTGCAATGTTCTAGCAAAGAGATACAATGCGTAGGTTGTCATTGAGTTTTGAAGCAGTCAAACGAAAGTCCTGTACCTGGCTACTCAAAGAAAAGACATGAAGAAGAAAAGACTTGAAGCCGTCACAAACAAAACAAACTTTCCATTGTTCTGTCTTTGAGTAAAATTAATTTCCAATGTCTGAAGTGCCGCCAACCAATAATTTCAGCCCTGTCAAAATTTGCCAGCAGCCAGCACATTTGCTGCCTACAGTCAATTATTTGCCCCTTACTTCACACTTGGACTTCACTAAGAGTTCTGTAGCAGGCAAGGGTTCCTGGCAGTTGATGCTGCCTACTACTCCAGCTATGCTGCCCACTACTACGAAACAGTTTAACAGGGCTGAATTAACAGTGAAGGTTGGTTATTGTAGCCATGGTATAAAGTAGAGTTTTGTAAATTACAATTACCACTATGTCAATTAATGTATTTCTGAGCAGTTATTGTAAGGCATGTTTATACTACATGATAGAAATGCATATAACATCAAATGGAAACTCGGAAAAAAATCCGAGTTCCAGATGGGATTTGAACCCACGACCCTCCGCGATCTAGACAGACGCTCTAACCACTGAGCTACTGGAGACTCTATGGTGAGCAAGGGTGAAATGTGGGCTTTGACTGGAACCGCATCACGCGGTCACACAGCCAAATGATGACTAGCACATATGACTCATAACTACATCACGTAGTCACATTAAGGCATATCATGGCGCATATGACTCATACACGCATCACGCAGTCACATTAAGGCATATCAACGATGCAACCAACCAAACCTCCAAAGTGAGTGAATTAAGAAATACAACATGATAGAAATGCATATAACATCAAATGGAAACTCGGAAAAAAATCCGAGTTCCAGATGGGATTTGAATCCACGACCCTCCGCGATCTAGACGGACGCTCTAACCACTGAGATACTGGAGACTCTATGGTGAGCATAGTTGGTTGGTTGCATCGTCGATATGCCTTAATGTGACTGCGTGATGCAGTTATGAGTCATATGCGCCATGATATGCCTTAATGTGACTACGTGATGTAGTTATGAGTCATATGTGCTAGTCATCATTTGGCTGTGTGACCGCGTGATGCGGTTCCAGTCAAAGCCCACATTTCACCCTTGCTCACCATAGAGTCTCCAGTAGCTCAGTGGTTAGAGTGTCCGTCTAGATTGCGGAGGGTCGTGGGTTCAAATCCCATCTGGAACTCGGATTTTTTTCCGAGTTTCCATTTGATGTTATATGCATTTCTATCATGTTGTATTTCTTAATTCACTCACTTTGGAGGCATGTTTATACTGTCAGTTTAATATTATTTAATTTTTGCAGAGGATAAAACTGAGGACATGTGGCAACTCACAAGAAGTCTCACATAACATAATAATTTGACTGTTTGTGGGAGAAGGGTGTGTTGCTTTAAGTCACAGCAACACTGCCCAATGTAAAAACATTTCTCCCTCCAATATTGAAATTGAATGTCAGATTGCCAGCTATTTATTTACATCTCTAAAGAACTAAAATTTAGTTTAGCGTAACAACAGTTTAACATGTACTTACCAATATCTAACTGATGTAGGTCACCTAGACGACACCCACTCATTCCACCATACACAATGAGCCTGGGTCTCTTATTGTCAGAGTCAGAAGTAGCAATACATGTGTGCGACTCACGTGGTGATGGTGTCACACCAAATGTTGATGGCATTTCCCACTGTAAATTATTACTGCTCCGTATATCAATCACAAAGAGATCATTCAAATATCTGTTGAGAAAATAAATAGTTATCGTCATATGGTGACAAAAGTACTGCTCTGTAGAGAGATTATAGTAATTTTCTTTTTCCTCTGAAGATCCCAGACTTATAATTTCAAATAACTCAAAAATCAGCTGCATTTATATGTACATTTTACTTGTAAAATAGAGTTAACTACTTAAGCACACTGTGTTATCATGCATGCTCCTGCCAACTGTATATCTGCTTAACAAGCGACTATCAAATCATGTGGCACTCATCAATTAGAACTTTGCGTTACAGTGAAGGAGATAAAGCCTCTTTTATTCAAATGCAACGTGGACTACATACCTGTATGAATGTAGCCTTTGTAAATACAAGTTGGCCTTGTTCTAATTTGAAATTGATATTACCGGTATGTACGCTCTTATCAGCCTAGTCAAGTTGTGAGCTCAGTTGTTTTTGACTTCACACACATGGTGAAGTGTGTTTGTAAGCTGTCATTTCAGTACAATTTATCTGTAGCTTTTTGCTGTCTCGCCCTACCCTTGTTTTTCAATAAAGATGGACTACTGGTATGGGTGCACACCGGCCACTTTGCATTGCGCATAGCAGGTTGGGTGGGGCCCCTTACCCCACTGTTACCATCCCAGGTGTGGCTTGCAGGCTCATCCTTAGCACTTGTTACTTATAGCCGCATGTTGCAGGGTGTGTCACTACCACCCTTCTCCATTGCACATTATTGTTCAGGGTGTGTTGCTGCCACCCTTACTTCATTGGTATCATTGTTCAGGGTGTGTTGCTGCCACCCTCATTTGTCACTTGAGGGGTGTGTTGCTGCCACCCCTCCACATTCACTTATAGGGTGTGCTGCTACCACCCTTGCTTGTGCTAGGGAGCACCCAATAAACTTTGTACCATTTACTGCCAAAGATTGTGTACGGTGTTGTATTGTATTCTTAAGTATATAAAAGCGAGTAAGTTGTTAATAAATACAGTCAAAACATCTATTAAAAGGGCACTTATTAAGTGGCCACCCCCTGTTATCAAAGTCCGGAAATTACTGTCATTAAGTCACTGTAAAGGAAAACCCCTATTAAGTGGTCATCTCTATTAAGCAGCCGTGGCCACCTTTTGGTCATCCTGATAAGAATTTTCTATAATTGTCTTACCCCAAGTGGCCACCCAAAATTTTAAAACATGTAGTTTGGCTTTGTTTTGGAAAAGGCAAATACATGGAAAGTGACCACTAATATCTTTGAAACACATGTTTATCATTGTCTTGACGTGATGTTTGTATTTGAATAAATTGATGTTTCTACTTAATCCCATGCTACTGTAAAAACTTGTGTATAAACCATCTTTCTTCCTAAATTTTGGGCTTAAAATCGTGGGTGCGGCTTATATACGAGACCATTGCTTTCAGAGGGAGTAAACTGGCTTCAATGGGGTCACAAATAGCACTAAAAACCTTCAGTAAATAAAGATTAAACACATTGCTTCCAGTAGAAATGGTGACTCCTAAAGGAGCCATTTGTATCTTCAGGTTCTAAACCTGAATCTTGTTCACCAGTAGTTCTAAACTCTAACTGGCATGGAATCTCCATACTTCCACAAAGCTGCTTACAATGTTGTCTTCGACCGATCACTTCAACACCGATTTCTCCACTATGTGCGAGAAAATACCACACTATTCGGGAGAACTCGCAAGGCAAATGGCAGACCGTTTCGTTGCTTTTCATTACTTGCATGGTGTGTTTATCCTTGGGGTTGTTAAATTCTTGTTTAGCGATAATGTTTTCTCCGACTGATGGCTTTGGTACGTCTTTATAAACACTATTCACATGCAGCTGATGGAATGCAAATTTTTCCATGTTGTTTACTGATCGCGTTCAGCTACTCAGGCTCTGGTTCCTGGAAAGCCGATTAGCTCTAATCGACGGATAAATCCCGCTAATCAGGGAGTAAAATTTATCCTTTGGCTAGTTTCTGTTCCACAAAGCACGATTAGCACTATCCTAAGAATAAACCAACAGTTAAATTTAACACACCTAGCGAGGTGCATTTACTCACTAATTGTGGAACAAAATTTTTCAAAACAAACAAAATGGCGGAATACACAGTTCCTGAATTTGGTGCAGGAAATAAGGGAAAACAACTTATACCACAAATAATAATACGTCTTGAAGACTTAAATGACAGAGAACTTTCAGTCCATTCAGACTCAAGAGAGTATAAATTGAATTTTCGGGAGAAAACAGTCATCTACATTGAACGATGGTGAACTGAGGTGGGCAAAACATGCAAAATTAATCTTAAGTGCTTACATTTTTTCTTACTCAAAATTGAAAGTTATTTGTAAGCTTAAACATTTGCAACAACATCGTCAACTAATTCTTTTAAACGGTAAGATCTTAAAAATAAATAGATCTTTTATTCTAGTAGAGGCTTCATGAAGCAGAAAATAAGCATAAGCTCCAGCAAAGCTTTTATTTTAGTTATGCTGAACGCGCAAGAAAAACAACATGCAACGTATGACTGAAATATATTTTATAACTTGCGTTTCAACACCCAGTCAACTCTCACATTCTCACTTGTTAGCAGTTTTTCCTGGAAATCCATGTATTCCTTTGGAACTCATGTAGTAAACATGAAGGCCTTGAAGACAACAGCTAAACTGCTTTGCACTGATATTGCCTCCAAGGATATTGCCTCCAAGGATAGCTGTAATATATATTTATTATTATCAATTAAATGTGTTATTTTGAACTTAACAGTGTACCTTGGGACATTATTTTTGGGATCATCACTGTCATTTGCCAAACCAGCGAAGAGATAGGCTTTGTGTCCAACAGCAGTAAAACTGTGTCCAAGTCGAGGGCATGGGTACACGCCTGGGGACTTTGGTGCCTTGGCTTTCAGCTTTCTCCATTCCCACCGACTAGCTTGCAGTTCATACATCTGAAACCAAATATATCATTAAAACATACCCTAGACTTCATCCAAAAATAACCAAAAAAAAAACAAAAAACAAAGATTCTGTGCAGGGTATTCCTTGCATAAAAACCCTGACTGATCAATATTCTTACTCACCATCCAAGAGAAATACTCTGGCAACAAAACCAAAGAGATCAACTAATTGACATTTCAACAGTATTAAACAAAAATGTTATCTTTGCAAGAAAAACTTATAGCCAGCTATGCAAAAAAAAGTCACTAACTTAGTGAAAAATTTGCTACTTTTCACCAACTTTGAAAACAAAAAGAAACTCCAGAACATCCTGCCATGTCCACAAACCTATGCAACAATTATTAAGGAGAAGTGGGTCGTGAACTTTTTTGACAGTCCTCTGAACACTCAGCCCTACATGTACAGCTGTAAGTCTTCATTTTAATTTTGCTATATGATAAAGTGGAGTAAATAAAGAAAATGAAATGAAAATGAAAGAACCCCACAATGAGTACTGGGAAATTCCTCAACAAACTTCTTCTATAGATCAAGGTTCAGCCATCCCTTCAAGATAGTAGCAGGAATCAATTGGACCCCAAACACTACTACAAACTTCACAGTGCTGATTCCACACCAGCCTTGTTTTATGGCCATCCTAAAATCCACAAGGCGGATGTCCCTTTCAGACCTGTTACAAGCACAATTGGATCTCCTACCTATGAACTATCTAAAAATACCCCATCAACATCTTGTCACCTATTCAGAATAACAAATACATGGTTATTTAAAACAGTGTACCCTTATTAAAAAGATGTGTTCCTTACTTAGTGGATCCTGATGAGATCCTTGTATCATTTGACACTGTACCTCTGTTTACTATATACATTGTACCTGCAGCCCATCCCCACCCACCATTCAAGTTGTTTAAGACAGTCTTTATTCCAACTTATCCATAAAGGAAAGAACCCATATCTATAGAAAATGTCATCAAACTTATAAAATTCCTCCTTGACAACATTTTCTTTGTCTTTCAAGGCATCCACTACAAACAAACTTTTGGCTGTCTGATAGGACCCCCACTCAGCACCATTATATATTAGCCAATTTGGTCATGGAATGTGTTTAACTCTTTCCCGTATGCCATTTTGTAGGTCTTTTTTTCATTTTCCCGATTGTAGGAGGTCAAGTCAATCCGTTATTCCATACAAGGGGTTACCACGGAGATTTCGCTGGTCCACAACACCGAAGGCTCTATCCTTGTTGTCACGCCTGTCACACTAGCTGTCGTTTATTTCTAAACGATCAATGCAGCTACAATTCATTGCGTATTTGATTTATAAGTGTGTTTTTTGAGCCATTTTCCACCTCAGAAGCCCCTTGTCAAGCATCATAAGGCTATGTTGATGGGTAGAGGCAATCCTTTGAAAGAACACAGAGGTGAGAAGCAATTTCACATGAAGTGGGCCACTCAAAGTATTCGAGCGAGTGGTGGCAATTCACTGAGTGAAGTTGTGTCTTTAGCCCTTTTGTGAGTGGATTCCGGGACCTGGCATGTCAATAATGCAATTGGTGCAATGTTTTGTCAGAAGGACCGGGTGGCTTGACACTTATAAAAAATATCTGAAATGGAAATTGGCGGTCTTCCATGTCAACGTTATACAAGAAGTACCCAGAATTCCATTGGGTCACAAAGTCGAAAATTACAGACCGGTGAGAGCAAGTGAAATCAAAAGCGTTATACGCGTCGCGCTAAACAAGTGAGCAGGAAAATGTGGTGCAGATCGCAAGAAGTAGAGTTGAAGTTTGCTGACAATGTAGACTTTTAGCTTCAAGAGGAATTTTTGTCTTAAAAACTTCCAGACAAAGTTGCATATTTTTTGGTGTTGCCCGAGGGCATTCTAAGCCAATATTTTTGGTTCACAACTGAATAAACGGTCATATTAAATAAGAATTGGGAGTTTTAGTAAGTTTACGGGATGACAAAGTCTAAAACCTGAGTATTTGGCCATAGCAATGATTCATTTCAACCATTTGGGAAAGTTGCAAGTTTTCAAGGCAATGATTCCCTGAGGAATCATATTTAGTGGAGCGTACGGAAAAGAGTTAAGAGGCTCTTTTGTTGGCTCCCCACCCACCTAAGTGGTGGTGCAGATATGTTGATGATAGTCATGTGTGCTTAAAAGGAAACATGTAGATGAATTTCATTCACACCTCAACTCCATCAATCCTCTCACCAAATTCACCACTGAGGGGGACACAGGAGGTTCCATTGCCCTTCTAGATACAAAAACAATGAGACAGGACGGTTTGATCGCTGTTTCTGTCTACAGAAAAGGCACCCACACTGACCACTATCTGGCCTTTAAATCACACCTCCACCCATGGATCGCGCCAAAACATTCTATCCACTGAGGAGAAAATATCACTAGAAAGCAAACGTGTTACAAGCTCAATCCACTAATTCAGCTATCCTACCCACTTTCTTCTAAAGAAACCTCACGACAAACTTAGTGAAGAGGCTTCCAGAGGAGTTATTTATAAGATTAATGCAAGGAGTGCCCTAGAGTTTACATCGGCCAGACCTCACACGCGCTAAAAACATGCATCAAAAACGTACCAAAGCCATAGCAACATTTGATAAAAATTCATTACTGGTCCAACATCAAATGTTTCACCAACACAAAATCAATCTGGAATGTTGATATTATCAATTGATCAGCTAAATTATGGAAACAAAGACTTTTACTTGAAGTGTGGCATTCTGTCCAAGATGCAAACTCAATCAATGAACACATATCATTCCCAAACAGACAGGTATATAAAAACCTCAAGAATTTCTAGGAACATGTCACAATATTGTAAGTTATGCTATTGTTATAGCTGTTGTCTAGAATTTTAAAAACTCTTTTCTTCAAATGTTCATTATCACATTTATTGTATGTATATTTTCAGGGGTTTCATTAGAAGACGGCAAATGGCAAAAATCGCTGCCTACTTTGTCAGAATTCACCTTTTACTGCTGCCTACTATTAGTCTGTATTTTCACTCAAATTATTAAAAAATTCATCAAGTCACTGCCTACTTTAGTTAGCTCAGACAGCTATTTCAAAATTATTGAAACCCCTGTATTTTTTTTAACTTTTATTCACATAACACCATGGATGCCATTAGTCATTTGCATTCTTAGCTGAAGAAGGCTGCAGCAGGAACCTAAACATCCTAATATGGTATTAAAGCCAGCATCAACATTCAACACCATGCTTGCCTACAAGCCAAATAATTTTAATTTCAAATCACCTCATGTTATGCATTCACATCTGTTGCTTTTAACTTAAAAAAAATTGTAAAAACAGGTGTTGTGGTCACATATCAGTGGATATACCCAGCCCCAATGAAACATATTTTAATTAATGCTTAAGTCACAAGGAGCATATTAACAAGAATGAATGAATAGAAAATAAATTCTTTGTTGGGTCCCAGAAAAGCACAGTTAGCCCACGGTTAGACGGTGATACATGAAATTCCCTAAACAGAAGTTTGTAAGGAGGGAAAACTAGTCCAGATATGACCTATCCAAATTTATTTTAAGCCACATGCATAAACAGATTTTACAAGTACTGTAGAAAATTCAGAAGATATGTGCTTGAATGTGGTTCATTTTAATTGTGTTACATTATTAAACACATCAATTTTAGAGATTATTTTTTCATAAAGGTAAAAAAATTGTTGTTTAAGTCAAAAATGTCTCATGAACACCCAATTGCCATGGTGCATAAAAGTTGACAAGCAAAATAATGGTTAAAAATTGTGTTGATAATGCCTGCAGTAACTCAAACAAAAGGAACTCATTACAAATTTTAAAGAGGTAAACTTAACAACAGGAAACCAGGTCAAACTTCAAAATTCTTATCTACTTATTTGCATGAATGGTTTATTTTGTAATATTGTGTTCTGTGCTCTACAACATGTTAAGAGAAATGGAAATGAGTGGATGGGGTTTACTAATATCAACATGGATATCACATTCACATAAAAGTACATTAAGCATCAAAAGGAATTTCTTGACACAATATTAATAAGTGGAATCTTAAAAATATCATTTTCTACATATCCTGTTTTTTTATGAACTTCCTACATACAGCATTTTGTCACTGTCCAAGTAAGAGCTTCTGTACTTGGACACGGGTAGAATTTCTCACAAAAAAAAATATATCAACCAGAACAGTGATTTAAGTACATGTTTACACTTCTAGACTCTGCACAATTTTCTCGGGAATCACAAAATGAAGAAAGCGTGCTGTGTTTATCTTAAGATATTGGAATCAATACGCAAAGGTAATCGCAATTTTTCAACTTTCGAAATTTCTTTATGAAAATCAGAACGGCAAACTAGAAACTATACATTCCAAATGATTAAACACCAACCAAATAACGAATCTGATCTCTGAAAAGCCAAACAAAAACACTTCCATTACGGCTCGATTTAACGAAGTGTAAACATATAGAATACATGTAAATGTGCACGCTCTTGTATATTTAAAATTAATTTTGATTCAAGCTATCAAAATTGAGCGTTTTCAAGCCTATATGGTTTACGACTACCATTTCAAGTGTTTTAAGCAAATTTGATGAAACACTCAACACTCGCAAAGCAAATTGACCAAACTCAATTATCTAAATCAGTGGCCTCGAAGTTAAAATTTTCTTTAAAAAGTAAAATGGAAAAGAATTTGAAGCAATGTTACAAGTCACCGATTGATCGTAGTAGATAAACTTGGAAACGAAACAAAGAAGTGGCATAAATAAGTGATCACTGTCCACTGCGACTACAAAACAGTCTCGGGATGTTCACATAAACCATAAAAATACACATCAGATACCTCATTCGAATAACGTCCGTACTCAACCATTCCACCGAATGTAATTAGTCGGGTTCCGTCGGCAATAAATCCGTACGCCGCACAACCAGGAGGAATATCTCCGCGAACAGCAGGAACAAACCATTGATTCGTAGCTGAAAAAAACAAAATACGCTGTCGTAAGAAAAAGATAGTCTACAACAAATTTCGTTAGAGCGCTGAGCGCTAAACAGTACATCGCAAAAATCTGGCGCGAAGACGAACGACATAGGGGCCGCCATGTTTCGTGTTGTACGCAAACTGCGTTACCTGTGTTATAGACGTGTAGCTCGTCGACAATTCCCTCGTTTCCACCTCCAAAGACAACCATTAGTTCCCTTATCGCTACAGCACGATGTCCGTGCCTTGGCCGCGGCACAGGGCCTGTAGAATTTGTCACACGCTTCCACTTCATGGTCGCCGCCATGTTGTTGTTATACGGGCCATCCAGAAAAAGACAATAAAGTTACCCATAAGCCCTTGCCTTGTTTGCTTTACCATTTGCGCGCCGAGAAAATCAGTCGATTGCCATTCGGGGAGTCGATAACGAGCCGATAATCAACCGAGAGGGCTAAAAAAGTGGTAACACCGCATGCCGTGTGTTGAGATTCGAGCAAGTTGTACGATTTTTTTCTTTCCCAAAGACGGAATTGGAAGCTCGAAGGAGAGGGAAAGTGAAAGAAAATTTCCGTCTAAGCTGCGCTGTGAGTGAGAAAATGAAACGACAACACGTGTTGAACTGTAACTTTTCAGCGTGGTATCCGAAGTTCAAAAACATCACCATTAGAAGCCGGGTAATTCCTCTTTCTAAAGAGTTTGTCGATTACCTTAAGGCTGATAATGTCGTCCTTCCCGGAGATCCTGTAACAACAAGAGATTGTGACGGGGAAAATGAGAGTGATTCTGAAGAATGGTTGACTTTGGACGAGGACGAACAAACGATCAGTGCTCCGGAGTTCAATGAAGTAGATTCTGGAATCAAAGAAGCTTTGATCGATTTGGAGGGCGCTGTTTTTCCTAAACTGAACTGGAGTTCCCCTTTGGACGCGGCTTGGATTTCTTTTGATGGTACTTTGAAATGCCAGAGCCCAAATGATATTTATCTCCTTTTGAAAAGTTCTGATAACATTTCCAGGGCTCTCTTTGACACTTTCAAGTACTGTGAGGACGGGGAAGGAGAAATGGTGGATGGTTTTGAGCTTGTTCTTCGGAAATGGAAGGACATAAATCCAGGGATGGAATTTCGATGTTTTGTGAGGGACAACAAACTGATTGCAATTTCCCAAAGAGATGTAGCAAGTTGTTATCACTTCATAGAACAAAACGAAGAAGATATTTGTGGTGACATCGCTAGATTCTTCAAGAAGAAGATAACTAACAAATTTCTTGACAGTTCATTTACGTTTGATGTTTACAGATATTCACCTCAGAAAGTTTTGCTCATTGACTTCAATCCATTCGGTGCTCAAACTGACCCTCTGTTGTTTACTTGGGATGAACTTACAGACTCCACCCTTTTAGCATGTGATGATGATGACGACAATAAGTTTCAAGGTGTTTTCAAGTATGTGACAAGTGCAGGAGGGGTACAACCTAATCCTGCTCATGTTACCAGGATGCCAACTGATGTAGTGGATTTGTCCTGTGGCAATGATGTCAATAAGTTAGTTGATCTTTTAAATGTGCGAAATTTGATCAGACAAACTGGAGAAGAATCTGATGATGACTGAAAGAAGAAATTGCAGTCAACTCTCTCATAAGCAGACACCCTCAGGAATTGGAGCAATCCCCCATAGTCTTTTTCATTTTGAACCTAGGACTTGCCAGCAATATGCCATTATCGTTTCAACGCAAATGATAAATGGAAGGCGGTAAGACAGAGACTAGATTCTTAAGATAGCTAGGAGCTAAACCCCAAAGTATCTAATCTAATACATAAGTGCACCGGTAACCAACGAACTTCCTTAAGTAAAGGGGTGATATGACAGTACTTTGGTATTCATGACTCTTTGTATTTTCCCATAAGCGGACACCCAAGAAAAATATGGCCCACTTATGTGAGAGTTAATTAGCGGATGTTAATTACATATTTTATTGAGCAGCCAAAAATAGCAACTGAAACTCTTTATTGATGTCAAATGTTAAAACTTGGAAAAAAAAAGGACAAAGAAATTTACAGTATGCATTGTACATTGTTTTTACGTCAGACTGTTGTTGTTGTTGTTGATGTTTTTTTGGTTTCATTTAACAGCTTTCTTTCCCATGGACCAATGGAGATCAGTCCAATTTTTCATTTTCAAAAGTGTCTGCATCCGCTTATGAGAGAGTGTCCTCTTACGGGAATTTGTAAATACAGAGTTTGACTGGGAGGTAAAAAGGGGAATTGAAATAAGAGTCCGTAAGTAGAGCTGTCCGCTTACGAGAGTGTCCATTAGCAGAGAGTTGACTGTAGCTGTAATAGCATATCATGAATGCTGAGCTCTCTTTTTAACTGATAGACAGTAATTATTGAGATCCAGTCATATGCCTCAAGGTGATATAAAGGGCAATGATAGAATTTCTGTTCTGCTGAGGTGGAATTAAGCTCAAATCTTGCCCATTATAGGAAAGTCACTATCTTTTCATGGATCTTAATACCTGTACCAGTGTAATAGGAACATGGTCAAGTTATCTGGTTAACACCGTTGCAACGGTGACGCTCGGAACACAATAATAGCATACCAGCGCTCAAGTTAATAACCAGCATAACAATGTACTGAGTGCAAATTCATCCAAAATTGATCATTGTAATAACATAGTAGTGTACCATCGCAAAAAAAAAATCCCAAGCTATTTGAGCACAAGTCAGTTACATGTACATGTACAGTTACATGTATCCTAAGCTCGGCATGGTATAATTAAGGCATTATTTTCCTGCAGATCTAGCCTTTGCATCAACTCTTCTGTTGTTCAAGAGGGGCATCTGTACTTTGAGCAATGTCATTGAGACCATCTTTAGATCAGTCACTCCCCAGGCATTTAAACCTCAGATAGAGGGCATTCCCTTTCTGGTACGATGACAATGAAAATGTATTTCATTTCATCTCATAGGTGGCCCTTGAGCAACCTTGTTCCTAGGGCATTTGCCTCACTTGGGATGAAATCTTTTCACCTGCCAAGATCACATATCAGCCCTTTGCTTGTTTCTTTGTTTTTCTTTTAACCCTTAGGCAGAGGTGAAAGATTTTAGCCATAGTAAGCTGAAAAAATCTGTCCACTGGCTACAGCATTCTATACCTACTTGTAAAATTATATTTTTCAAGCTTTGGTTGGTAGTAGTCTTCGTTTTGAATAAGACAATAAAGATTTGATAGCACCCAGTTGGCTTGTTAGCTCAGTTGATAGAGCACTGCAATGGTAGCGCAGAGGTCATGGGTTTGACTCCTGTACAGGCCTGAATTTTTTTTCAGGCTTTATTTTCGCTACTGCTTAAGTAGTGTTCATAACTGCGATGATCACTCTCATATTCATTTCTTCAAAGATCTGATTAAGTTACTGCAGGGTCCAAACTACCTCTACATTATCAGCTAAGGAAAAGTTATCAAAAAATATCTTATTTGCTTTAGGAGAAAAGTGTCAAAAATAACTTGTAAGTGTTAATATCTAAATTTTATTTCTTTTTCACTGGGGTCTTCCAGGGGGTGAGGGAGATACGTCCACTGGAGTCTTTCCAGGGATGAGGGGGATAATCCCACGGGAGTCTCCCAGGGGGTGAGGGAGAGACAAGGATATACCTCACAACTTAATGTGATTTGGTAAGCTGAAGCCACTCTAAAGGCACTAAGGCCACATGGTAGCGGGCATTACCCCTTAAATCTACCAAAGCAAAGATTGAGCCCAAGCATTAGCAGCCATGGACAGCTGTTTCAGCCTTGTTAGGCCTCATCAGCATGGCATAGCTAATGCTCAGGCTCAAGTACCCACATATCCATAAAACAAGCAGTGAAAACGTAAAGCTTGTGGGATGTGGCTGGAGTGACAAGGATATACCTCACAACTTAATGTGATTTGGCAAGCTGAAGCCACTCTAAAGGCACTAAGGCCACATGGTAGCGGGCATTACCCCTTAAATCTACCAAAGCAAAGATTGAGCCCAAGCATTAGCAGCCATGGACAGCTGTTTTGGCCTTGTTAGGCCTCATCAGCATGGCATAGCTAATGCTCAGGCTCAAGTACCCACATATCCATAAAACAAGCAGTGAAAACGTAAAGCTTGTGGGATGTGGCTGGAGTGACAAGGATATACCTCACAACTTAATGTGATTTGGTAAGCTGAAGCCACTCTAAAGGCACTAAGGCCACATGGTAGCGGGCATTACCCCTTAAATCTACCAAAGCTTGTTTTATGGATATGTGGGTACTTGAGCCTGAGCATTAGCTATGCCATGCTGATGAGGCCTAACAAGGCCGAAACAGCTGTCCATGGCTGCTAATGCTTGGGCTCAATCTTTGCTTTGGTAGATTTAAGGGGTAATGCCCGCTACCATGTGGCCTTAGTGCCTTTAGAGTGGCTTCAGCTTACCAAATCACATTAAGTTGTGAGGTATATCCTTGTCACTCCAGCCACATCCCACAAGCTTTACGTTTTCACTGCTGGTGAGGGAGAGAAGTCTGCTTGGGTCTCCCAGGGGGTGAAGAGAATAACACGAAAATTTGGTTTATCAATGGGGTTGATAATGTAAATTGACCACCGTACAGGGATTCGAAAAGCTGACGTTTCGAGCGTTAGTTAAGTTCACTGGGGTCTCCTGGGGGGTGGGGAGGATAAATCCACTGGGGTCTTAACCTGCAGAGCAAGCCTTCCCGATAAAAAAAGATCAATTTTACTGCATTCTGGCCGCGCAAAAATTGGGGCCAGAGCAAAACATAGAAGCCGTCCTACATTTTTTTGCTCTCGTCCCGCAATTTTCGTTCGAACGGGTACGCTTGCTACACGAGCTACTGGGGATAAGTCCACTGGGATCTCCCCAGGGGGTGAGGAGGATAAATCCACTGGGGCCTCCCAGGGGGTTCCAGTCCCTTTCTCTCCCCCTGTCCGGGATACGAGGAGGGAGGGGTTGGTTCCCGCCCCTCCCTCTCTCCCTGAACCTTTCCATAAAGTTCTCATAAATTCTAACAGGATTGGTTGAGAAAACAAACCACTTAAACAATGGAACTTCGTCAAATGCTGCTCCAACAAAAAAAGCCTCATGCTAACTGGGTAGCTTGATTGACATCAAGATCCTACAAGATTGACTGTAAGAGCCTTCGCATTATTCTTTATGCCAAGAAGGTTTTACCATCAAGTCATAAGTTCCGAACCGCAAAGGAAATCAATAAAAACGGTCCTATTTGTTACGGAGCAGTTGATCATCAACAACAACCAACCATTTGTGTTTGCCAAAAAGAAAAATAACAATAACAATAACAATAAAAATAAAAATAAAAATAACAACAACAACAACAACAACAACAACAACAATAACAACAATAACAATAACAATAACAATAACAATAACAATAACAATAACAATAACAATAACAATAACAATAACAATGTTGATCATGTCCCACTTGAGTAGTACAGGTTTTTCGTAAGGTACAAACTAGTTATTTTTCGTCTTTAATACTTCCGCTGTTTAGTCAAGTACAAATTCTATATTCCACTCTTCAGGTTTTTATCCCTGACAATACTTCCCAAGCTGGGTCCCACAAAGTGGGCATACATGAAATACGTCCTTACACGTGTTTAAAAAGAAAGGCAGCAAACAGCATCCAAGATGACATCCAAAAGCGCACAACAGCCCAGCTAGCGCCCAGTTCGCGCCGCTAACACGATATTCAACGCACGTCAAGACCTTGGTGCCACACGAAGTACAGTTTGCCATGGCGGGAACGGTTCGAAGTGGCGCTGATGTGGGTTGAAAATCGAAAATTCTGTAGCTTGGTTCCTTACAGGTGCTACTATCACTTTCCTCTGAGTAGGCGGGCAGGCAAATTATTATATCTGGTGATGTGCTGCGGTAGAACTGTCGACACGTTTGTACAGAATGCTCCGCCGTGTTGTTTCTTTCTTGGCCAGAATGGTGGACCTCGTTGGTAAGCTTACAGATGCTGATTTGAGATATGCCTGAACTTTCAGAAGCGCGTCCTGCTGTTGGGTTATAACTGGTAGTTGCCTGCTCGGCTCGAGGTCCTGGCAGTGACAAGTTGATATGCAATATAATAATTAGTTAAGGTACTACCTACTCGGTTTGTAAGTCACATGTTGCTTTCTCTTAGCTCCAGGTTTGCTCATTCTGATCGCTCGTGAGATACCGTAAAAGCTCTATTAACCCTCCCTTCTCTATTAACCCCTCCTCTCTAATAAGCCCCCCGTCTGGAAGTAGTTTTTTGTAATAAGCCCCCCCTCCCCCTTTTGGGACGTGAGATTTTGTACTAAGTCCTTCCTATTCATTCTCCTATTCCCCAGGCTCTTGCGAAATCAACTTCGTGTGGCGCAATTGGTCTGTTTTTTTAATATACACTCAAACACGTAATACTGTTTGCTGCTCTTTATTAGATAATAAAATTTTCACTGTAGTTGTTTGAGTTTTGTACAAAAACTGTTTTAAGACGAAAACAGGGTGTTTAAGATTTGAAATAAGTCCCCTCTCTCTCTAATGAGCCCCCCGTTAATGAGACCTGAAATTAAATAAGCCCCCCCCCCCACCGGGCACTTAATAGAGCTTTTACAGTACCTCTCCTAGCAGTTCACCCTCCTCCTTGGCTAGTCATCCTCCCACGGGTTTATTACAAAATAACAAAACGACCAGCTTCCAGTTAACACCTTAGCTTAGTTAGTAGAGCACTGTACTGGCATCGTAGAGGTCGTGGATTCGATTCCTATTGAAGGCTCAATTTTCGCAAATGTTTTTCGCAACACCTGAGTTCCGTACAGAACAGCGACCATCTTAATTTTTCCATTATGGCAGAATTTCCACCTCTTTTTCAATCTAAAAACGATTAAAACAACTGAGACCAGTGGTAGTTTCTCGATTCCGTAAACAAGGTCCAATATTCTCCGCTCTATAGGAGGAGGAGTACAGAAAAGTTCCCGCCGGTCATTTCTCGTATATACGTTGATACTCAACCGTCCTCAACATCGGAATTTACGGACGGACGAAGACAAAAACGTCATATATTTTTTTTAAATTTAAATCTCGAAAATTGAGGCTTAAAATCATGATCTAGAAAGAGAAAGTTACACTGACGATTTAAGTGAAATGCAAGTAAAATAATCGTTTTCGTAAGCAACCTTTACCGTGACTGGTGTGGAAATTGGCTGTCAACTCGAAGTGCCCTTACCGTCAAATGAACGTGCTTGAAACTTATCCATTCGTCAAATGCCAAAAAAGAGTTATATAAACTGACGAGTAGTAAACTGTTTGAAATCGAATTGTTTCGAAATTTTTGTTTAAGCGCACAAAAGGGCTTGCTCCTGGACTTGGCAAAATATTTTTATCTGATCACCAAAAGATTAACTTCGTGGGGCCAGTGAATTAACTTTGTGGATACCGCGGCCAAAATGCTAATTTTCATATTCTTATTTAACGAGCATTCATTGGATTATAAAAATGCGATAGTTGACAAGAAATATGGTTTGGTGTAGTGCCCAATCAGAGTAGAGGATAAGATTACTTGAACGCGAAAAAAGCCGCGTATTGTGTTCGTACTAAACACCCACGCTCATATTGCAAAATAGTGAAAATTGAATACGTCTTACACACACACACACACACACACACACACACACACACACACACACACACACACACACACAAAGCAATTATCGCTAGGATACCGAATTATTTTCAAAAGAAAACGTTCTGGGGAGTATGGTAAGTCTTTGCATGCAGATGCCGTCATTTGCGTGTGCATTTACTTTGCGCAACATATTGCCAGGCAACGGCTCTACTGGAAACCACTGGCGAAAACTAGCTCAAGCATTGAACACTTGTAAAATAAAAATTTTAATTAGGGGATCTGTTGAAATAGTTTTAAACCAGAAGCAAGTTTATTTCAATAAAAGAAATAGTTCCATATGTAAACGTGGAAGTTCCATTCCCGGTTGTAATTGCTGGGTTAGGTTTATTGGAAAGTTGACCGTTTCCCCCAACCCGCAGTCCATTGCTCACGTCCCCTCAGCATTAGCCTCCTTCGCAGACGTTTTTGGGCTTGTCACGCGTTCCTTGCCCACGAACGTCTGCTGAACTGAACTGCCACTTCCGTTCGTCGGCGGTTAGCCTTTGTTTTGAAGAAACTAATAACGAGCTGCGTAAGAATGGAAATCGACACCCGATTCACGTGCATCGTCTGTGAAAATAATCCAGGGGTCGAAGTCCTACTTTCCATAAATTGGTAAACGAACTATGATTGGCTAACCGCCGCGAACGGAAGTGGTAGTTCAGTTCAGCAGACGTTCGTGGGCAAGGAACGCGTGGCGAGCCCAAAGACGTCTGCGAAGGAGGCTACCTCAGCATGTATAGCTCTGAGTCATTTCTTGAACAAGGAGAGAAGAACTAGAATCAGTTCATGAACGTTATTTACTGCCAAGGATAAGCTGGATGAGAGGATGATGTCACAATTTGTTCCCCTTCATGAAAATCTTACCAATGTATTTCTACTCAATGTCAGTATTTCTTTGGAGGATAACTTTCCGCATAAAATACTTACAACGCAAGCGTTCAAATAAACCTGTGGCACGTTTTTACTCGTGATAAAATCCTGAATTGCATCTATTCAGCGAATGCTATTGAAAAAACGTTTCGTAAAGCGCCTTTGTTTTTCAGTTCAGTAGTTTGCTTAATAACATCATGGATGAGTTCTTGGTTTGAACATGGGCACTTTTGAAATTTAAATCAGCACTCGGTATACAATCGCACGTGCCAACAGGTACCAACAGTACTTTGTTCGCATTTATTAACCACACGTTTAATCCGCGTTACCAACCGATACCGGGCGCATTCAGTTGCCCGTTAATAGTTTTTCACTCGCTATCACACGTGCCTGCTTTAACACCAATATATCAAATGGAAATCTCTGCAATACCTGGTGTTCTGTTGTCGCAAATTAATTTTTTTTAACCTCAAGAGAAGCTTAAATTGGAGAAGAGCCAAACATGTCGGAAATCAGACAACACCATGAGAAAGAAAAGTTAAATAGCCATCATGGCCCAGGGGATTATTTAGCGACCTTATACTTCTCAGTCTTAAATGAAAAAGAGCAACAGATCCAAACGCTGAAAAGTGCGTCAACTGAAATCTCAAACTAAGTTAAAAACATTCTGTTACAGCAGAGTAAACAGCACAACAGGATTACTGGAAAGATCTGCAAGACAACTTTCATTAAAATGGTCACACTTAACTGTTTTATCGCATAATTAATAAAGAGATAAACGAAACTTCATCAGGTAACTCCAGAGTCACACCGCTCCCCCATTTTTCCACCGTCTTATTTTTTTCATTTCTTCAATTCCTTTTTCATCCATGAATTTTATTGTTGTTTATTACGTAACTCTTTCTGTCTTTGAAAGATGGAGAAACTTGGCATTTGTTCAACTGAAGTTTTGCTTTAAACTACCTTTCAGAGAATAGTTCACATTAAGAGATTAATATTGCTGTACTCGCTATTAAAACGAAAATACAACAAAACTTGTCTAGGTTTTTAGTACGTATTTAAGAAAAGTTCTTCACCGAATTTAGCTTTTAATTTGTATCTCGGTAAAATCAAACTGAAAGTGAACCATCCCAAATAAGCACATGGTCATAGCGTCATGACGTGAACAGAACAGCCACTTGCAGTCACATGCTCGGGGCAAAGCAACCGAGAGAAAAATGGGTATTTAACTGTGTTTTCGCGAAAGATGAGTCACTAAATACATAGATCAATTGGGTATTTGTTTCAAGCCATCTGCGAGCTTAATCGTTCACCTTTCTTAACAAAAAAACATGGATAAAAAGATGAAAAGATCAATCGCCCAAACAAGGGATCAAATAATGATGTTTTAAGGCTAAATTAACAGCTACTTATAAATTAGAGTTGTATATCGCGAGAAAAAATGATGTTCTCTCAAAGTATTATGTCAAATGGAATTCTTTTATTTCTGCTATCTCTTGAATCCTCTCTCCAAATACTATCAAGAATGGAACACTCTTGCCACAAATATATTCTTCTCTTTTTACCAAGGTTTTTAGTTTTGTTTTTAAGTTTTATGCATCGTTTAGGTAATAATGTTAGTGTATGAACTGTAAGTCAATAATGTAAGTATATGAACTGTAGTGTATGTACTGTAACTTAATGTAAAATGGAATTAATAAAAAAATAAAAAATCAAATAAAAAATTTAAAAAAACAAGAGATCAAATGGACTTTTGTGTCATTTGAAGTGTTTTATTTTTTTTCTTTGTTTGTTGCAGAAAACACAAGAATTTCTTATAAATTAAAGGAAACAATTAACGAGTTGAGTTGTAGTAAATCTTTAAACTGCGATAGTTAGTAACAAAAAAGTTACAGGCTACAGCATTTTTGTTCAGTTTACTGGAAACTGTCTGTCACCTGTGTGCATTTTGCGTTTCGCACCAACTCTAGACTTAACGTCGCCTTGGCTTAAAATCGCGTTCAGAAACATTTGTTTTCGTCCGCAATCGTAAGGCGTCTTACTTTAAGGTTCTTTAGTTCAATTTATACCAATTTTTCACACCTCTACGTCGCAGTCATTTCAATACAAAACTGCATAGATGCATTTTTAATTTGGGCGGTATCACATTTGAAATGTTTAGTCAATTTGGAATTGTTCAGTTTCCATTCCTGTGAAAATACAGAAAAAAAGGGGGGGCAGCCCCTTGGCCCCCTCCCCCTAAAATGTCCGCCCCTGCTTTTCAAGTTAACGATTTTCCTTGATTTTCACTCGAAAGTGTCAGATCACTTAACATGGTAAAGCGAGGAGACTTGCTAATTGTGCACACAAAAAAATGTACACTGAAGTTAAGCTTCAAAGTTGGAAAGGTGTTAACGAAGTCGAAAGTATCAGACAGTTTGACTGGCTGATGAAGAAAACAGGTGCTGACATGGTCTTCCTTCGCTAATTTTCGTCCTTGTTCGAAGACCGGAATATCAGTGAAACATGTGCGAGGTAGCTACAAATTAATGATTTATTTGCAATTATCAGGAAATATATTGTTTCTTTCGTTCCTGTCTGAGTAAAACCACCTATGGCAATCTGGTTTCTTGCCCTCTGTCTTTTGATCGTTGGGGGAGAAAAGTGCCAAACAGCTATAACAAGATTCTCATCAATTCGACGGCGTACTGACAAAAGTACAACTTTTTCCATAGTTTCAACAACACTTTTGGTCACGCTGAGAGTTCACAAATTACAAAAAACAATTCCTGAGACAACGATTTCCTTTTCCCAAGAAAAACAAAACCAGTGAGATCAACGCTTACCCAGTAGCTAGGATCCTTGCAAAAGCTAATCACAGGATGAGTCTGCGCTACAAGAGCAATTGACTACATACTATATGAGAATGAATATATATATGATTTTCATATATTCTTTCTCATATATTCACCACTCACGGGTATATTACGAACCAACAAAACGACCAGCTCCCAGATGGCTTGTTAGCTCAGTCGGTAGAGCGTTGCACCGGTATCGCAGAGGTCGTGGGTTCGAGTCCCGTACAAGCCTGGATTTTTTATTATTATTATTTATTTTCACTACTGCTTACTCTTTGCAAAAATCATAAATCGTAGTGTTCATAACTGCGATAATCAGTCACATATTTAATCATGACTACATACTCTTAAACAAATTGCGATATTCCATGTTCTGCCAGTGTGTATGATAAGATAAGAGAAAGTTTACCCCTAATCAGCCAATCAAATGCACGCAGGCATGCATGAAGAAGAACTGTGAAGTCGTTTTCGATTTTTAATCAGTGTTTGCTGACAAACGAACAAAAACGCAAGAGTTTGCGGCAGATAAAAACGATCGAGCCAAGTAATTAGCGAAAGCGCCGTAGAAGTAAATAATTAAGGCGTGTTTCGTCAGCCACAAAGACTTAGTACTTGCCGAAAGTCTTACAGTTAAAATTACAAGTCAAACATTTTTTCATACGGCGGCGTTAATGCTAATACCCAAGGCACAATAGAAAGGTTACAGTAATTCATAAGTGATAAAGCCCTTGTAAATACTGAGCAAAATTCACAATTGTCTACCTGCGTGGAGCCACGCTATATTTCAATCATAGGTAATATCCCCACAAGACGTGTTATAACCACGAGATACACACCCCTATAGGGAAAGATACCGCAAGAAATCTAGCTCTTGCATGTGTAATTTAATTTCTAATACTGTTAATCCTGACTGACACAACAGAAAATAGGTTAACAGAGAATGGGCACAGTAAAACATATGCGATCTTTAGCAACTGGGATGTGTTCACTGACCGCAATCTCACCTTTATCCTTCATATCATTTACATTTTCGAACCAAATGTTTCTTTGGGTTTTTGTACTAACTTAATTAGTTTTATTCGTTGGTTGTTCTAGTTGACAAGCCAGTTAACGAAATAAACGCCGTGTTTATTTCAGTCAAGAGCCAATTTCGTACGTTTTTAATACAACTCGCGTACTTTGGCTCGAACGCAAAAAGTGGCCGAGTACCTTTACTTAGACAAACTTGGACCAGTTTAAACGGAAAATACCAAAAAAAAGTTATAATTGTCTCCTACTCGATGAAATCGTTTGCATTCATGGATTAAAGCAAATCAGTTTTGGGACAACGTTACAAAAAATGGTGAATGGTCGCTCAGTATAAAACATATAGAAAAGGCGACTGTAACTCTAACAAGTTGTACATTAGTGCCTGCAGCATACGAACAATCACAGCTACTGTAAAAGCAAGAAGAAATATATTCAAAAACGGTTTTTAGTAGTCGCTACGAAACAATCAGGCTTGTTGGTTTTGCTCACTTTTTTTCTGGCCTTAGAACAAAAGAAGACAACCGACAAATATGGCGGTCTGAAGCGTACATCTGTTTCGTAACAAATGCTACCGTATGTTTACTTTATCGCGTTTTTGTGTTTTGTTCTTCGTATCTCTCTTTACGCGACCTCCTTTCTTCTACAAAAGAAGGCAGCAACAATTAACAGTGAAAGAATGAGGCTTTTGACGAGGGCAAAGTCCTTTCTTTGTGCTTGATCGTACATGGTTACGAGTGCTCAAGCAAGACGCAAAGCTCATAATTAAAACAAGCCGTACAGAAGAGCCATACAACTGATCTGAAAACAACATATTGAAGGACAGAATTGCTTTTTGTTTAAATTACACCTGCTTAGAAGGTCGCGTTTTGAATGAAATCTCGGCTCGAGCGACAAATAATAATCTTTTTTCGGCTCTGAAAAAGCAAAACTCTGAAACAGAGCCAACAGTCGCAAACATCAAAAAAAAATTTTGGTTTCTTGTGCCAAGCGAGAGCGACACAAAATTATCTCTGTTTTCTTGCTCTGTTTGTTACGTTTACCATTTATCAGTTCATTTATTAACATGACTGACTGTTTGTTGTTCAGAACGGAAAGGTTTACGGCTAAATGGCAGGAAGAGTAAACACAAATTGTCAAAATGATTTCAGCTAGCGCGCAAAACTTTAGAGATACTTAAAAAGTTTCATATAGCAACAAGCTTCACTCAGCCTTTGCGAAAACGTCAAACACACGAGTGGCGATTAATCTTGCTCGTGTACGGGCATCGCGTGTCTCGCCACCAGCCGCGAGGCATGCACCAAAGTAATCAGTAATGTACTAAATAGCTCATTGTAACTGTTGTCATGGTTACGACAGGAGGTCTTTTCTCCTTTTCTTCTTTTTTTCCGTTGTCGGCATTTGAATTAAGAGAATTGTTAAAAACATTAAACTATTTTAGGCTGAACATTTAGGATGATGAAGGATTTAAGAATCATTCTTCTATTCACACTGTGCAAATAGCTGGGATTTTAGAAAATGACCGCAAAAGATTATCCATTTCAGCCAGTCAATAAGACAGACATTTTTAGTAAACGAAAACGAATTTTGTGTGGAAAGCAAATGATTTCCGTAAAAGCTATCGCCTGTTATTAGTCATCTATTTTTAACAAATTTGCTCTAATGTAGTTGAAAGCCTCTGCGCCCGAAGGCGTCTTAATACCTTTAATCACTTTTTCCGCTCAAGGCGGATTTACTCATCTCACAGGAAGCTTAAGCCGGCCTCTTAAATACAAACAAAAAGGGATACAAATTAATTTTCTCAAATTACCAAATTAAATAAATGTTCTTTGATAGTGTAACGTAAATGGCCCTCAAAAATGCAAATTTGATACCTTCTTAACTCAAACAATGGGCAGTTTTTAAAAGAAGGTTGTTTTGAGGTTTTCCGAAAGGATGCACATTTTACTGTTTGTAATAATCACACCGGCCGACGTATTTCAATGGATTTGGCACTTAAATTCATTTCCGATCGAGCATCATTCCATAATTAAAATCTTGAATTTTTATAAGCAGTTTCAACCCAAAAACGAATTTGTTTGCCAACGAGGAATAGTTATTTTACCGGAAATTAATATGTTCACATTTATTAGTCTTCTTTTGCGAATTAGCAATCGATTCACCTGCCAGCGGTGCTTGCTTGTCGCTTATAACCAATTCATTTATTTCGTATGAAACCTCAGTGTTAACGATGTTAACGTGCAATTTACATTCTTATTTTACCAACGACTCGATATTTTATCACTGTTTGATCGCTAGAAGAAAGACCTGGTTTAACCGGAATGGAGAGAAATAATGACGATGGGTTTTGTTTGGGCAAAGTAATAGCATACGCCCAATGCCTTTCTTGTACAGACCTTGCACAATCAGAAATTCGTAATGATTTATAACACAAACGTTTCGCGGAAAAATGGTAACAAAAGTACCAGGCTAATGTTGTGAAGAGAATAACGTTTATAAAAAGTTACAGTTTTTTCCTAGTCTTGAGAAAACGAAGAAATTAACAGATTGACTAAAAACTGAAAGTAAACATTCCCTTCTATTTTCACCTTGGTTTAGACGAAATATTCCTTGGTGAGCCAGAGGAAGAGAAGAGTAATGGATTCAAAGATAAAAATCAGAAAAGAGCTTTCCGATATTTGAACAATACGGAAATTAAATAATTAGCAAACTTAAAGGTCGTTAATTGTACTCTTTCTTTTCCCGTGGCTTTTACAAAATAGAGAGCTGGCTAATTTCAAATTCGTCTGTACCGGTAATTCGTGGCTACAAGGTCAGAGCATAGTTTCTAAACATCCAAAACTGTTCCAAATTAATTATCAATATTTAAACGCGAATATTCGCTTCTAGATTCCGACAGCGGAAAATAATGACGGCAAGCTGGGTTAAAATGCTGAACGATGAGTTTTTAATATTCACTGCCATTTTTCTTCTTAAAATACATCGATCATGTATTAACATTTAAGAGCCATTTTTGTCAAAAAAAAATCACTATCGAAAACCCGATTTTGGTTAAACGTTCGCGCTCTTGTTTGCCACCTTCTAAGAAATTTTCGTGCGACAAGTTCTTGTATATAGAATGGATGAGCTGAAGTAAAAATTTTACCGCAAATATACATTGCGAACCGTTTTTGTTTTGTAAATGAACTTTAAATTAACGACTTGAAGTCAGTTGGCAGAATGGGGCAGGTGTCAGGCACTTTTTTTTTCACTAAAACTTAAGCTTAAAGTACAAGCTGTAGTTTATATCTTTCAGTTTGTGGTAGCCCTTATCAAGCGTAATTACCTTGGAAAGATACCATCAATATACAACCGGCCGGGGTCTTGATCCATTTATCTCTCTACCCAGCAAAACTGGCAAAACAATATTTATGTGAACGCACGCACAGAAATACATTAGCGATTTCTATCCCGGAAAATGTCTCCCGAAATCAAGGTCTTCTTTTTTAGGTGCGGTACCTTTTAATGAATGATAATTTTGTAATTTGCAGAGGATTCGGAGGCTGAATACTACAATAGAAAACCGCCGTATTTAATTTTTTTCTTCATGTTTGCAAAATTTCAAGAGCCTTTCTTCTTCTTGGCAAACAGCCTTGAAACTTGAACTGAATTTTTCCTTTGTATTAGCTTACGGCCTTAATAGCTCAAGATTTCGGTGTTTGCGGCAATTGTTAAAATTTTCTGCAAGGAAAAGTTTCCCCTTAAATCCAAGGAAGTCCTTGTTAATATGGCTGAGGGATGAACGAGGATTATTCGCCGATTTAATCCCGTAATTCGCTCATCTCGATTAAACCGACAATAGATGGCCAGAAACCGCAATCAAACTCTACTGTACAACCTGACAAGTTTATTGTCACCTCGAGGTGAAAGTGATACGAGTGAATTTTTTGTTCTCTTAAGGGAATTAGACAACTTACGTAACATATGGTGCTTTCATACAAAAATTAAAACAAGAGTGCTTCAAATATCACTGCTACGTTATGCTAATTTGTTTCAAGAAACCTAAATAAAATAAAATGAGCTACTCCTTGGTCCCTGAGGTTTTCGTTTTGTTGTCTCCTTTCAATCATTGTTTCCCGAAGCTATGTGATAAAAATTGCTCGACATGATGGTTGCAAAACGAAACATCCTCTTTGAATAGAACGTCGTAAATCTTGACCAGAAGCGATACAACAAATCTTTGTTTCGGGATCCTCCGGTTTTTAATCAGCGACCCAGTTCATTAGGTTTCTCAATCGACACAGAGAGCAGAAAATCAGAAATTGCCAGTTTTAAAACGACGGTTTTTGTAAATGCCATGGCAACAATCAAACTTTTCCCCAAACCCCAGATACGGACTTGTAAGACTAGCCAAACCGAGTGTTTAATGGAGAAACAAGTCCATGGTTCTGTCATTTTAAACAAGTACAATTTGAAGCGACCTCAAGGCAATTTGTTTAAAGCTTTGCTCAAGAAAACTTAGTGGTTTCCCTCAATTTGGGGTCGGTTAAAATTTGTAACCCCTACGTGCAATAACAAGACTATTTACTCGGTCGGGTGTCTTGAGCAGTGTTGGAGAAAAATAAAACTTCTGTTTCACCCTTGACAATTTTCCCATACTCTCACTGAGAGGGGAGATTATTTTCATGTAAAATGTATTCTCTATTATAGTACATGGGACTGAGTTAGTTTGAGCTAATTGGAATTGTTAAGTTGCGTGAACGCCAAGACAAGATTATGGAAACTCAATACTTGGCTTACATCAAGGTACCAGCTCGTAAACAGTGTTTGTGGGCCATTAAATTGATATTTAAATGCGTGCAAACGTAGCCCACGCTTATGAAATGTCACTTAGGCAATGCCAATTGTCCAAGATGCGATATTGATGAATTACCCAAAGGGAACTGTCAGTTCAAATCACAATAAAGAAAAAATAAAAAAAACTGAATCTTTAAAACACGCACAGCGAAAATGTTGGTTTCTGTTTGGCTCTTGGCAAGAAGCTGACCGGATTAACAAATCGAGATAATTCCTTTTTCCTGCAGAAGACGAAAATCCATATTTTATTCGGCGAAACCGATACACACAATTGCGGTTTTTAAATCTACAGGTGGATATGTTAACAGTTTGACTCCACGAAATAATTATGTTTTCCGCTTCTGAGAAATCCTCGAATCATCGAGTTGGAAGATGTCTTGGGAATTTCACTTCTTGGAAGTTTCGTTTTCCCCACCCTGTCGTAAGAAAATAATCAGTTATAAATAAAACCATTTGAACAGAGATGCCGCGCTGGATCGAAAATAGGAAAACGTCATTTTTTGTTGTGTTCAAGGAAGAGATACAACACATTTGCTCAAATTGATCACCCCGGGCGACCGGCCTCTGAAAGTCAAACTAATTTCTGCTAATTTTCGCCGCATAATTAACTCTTGTACACAAAAAATTTATTTTCGCCTAGAAAAAGCTTTTAACTTTTAAACAAAATCCACCGTCGCTTCCCACCAATTTCGATAGATTAACCTTGCTTTAATTGGGAGCGACTTTAGCGGAAAATTGGATTTCGATCGAACTTTGCGACGTGAGCTTAACTTTGGTACCTATGAAATTTCAAGTGCAGGATGATACAGTAAATCATTAAGAGCAAAAAAACCTCTCCTTTTCTTTCACAATTATTTCTTTATTTTTATGAACGAATGAACTTTCTTAAAACCCTCGTATTTCTTTTTTTATACAACAATTAAAAGAGAGCATATGTTCTCGAGGTACTTTGTACAAGCTTTGCTTGGCTAAAAATACAAACTCGTATCATTACACCGATAAACGCAGCTGCTAAAGACGCTAGGTCCAGCCATTCGCATATTTACAAGCTCTGCCTGAAGTCTTTTCTCGACTCGACGCGTTCACATTCAATGGTTCCTTGTTGCGGTCGAGAATTGTGCGATGAATTTCACCAAGAAATTAATTAGCCTAATAATGAATTATCCGATTAGCGCGGCCATTTTGGCCACCTTTTTGTTTTACGGAGCTATTGTATTGTGTATGCGGCTCTACATGTTAAATGTACAAGATTTGTCCTTCACAATGGCAACAATTTTCAAGTTCTTTAGCTTGATGGTGAAAGAGGACTTTGTGCGGTTTCCATTACTTGGTGCTGCGCGGCTTTTTTGTCCTTTTTCCATTTCACCCGGCGATTCTGGAACCAAATCTTAACTTGCTTCTCGGATAAATCGAGCAACGCGGCGATCTGTATCCTGCGTAGTCGAGATAGATACCTGTTCTGGCTGAATTCTTTCTCGAGCTCCAATAGCTGCATGCTTGTGTATGCGGTTCGGATGCGTTTTGATCTCGAGCTCCCTCTGTTCACGTTGTTGGGCTCAGCGCGTGCTACTGCTGAACAAAAATTAGAAACACAGGTTGAGTTTTCACAGCTTTATCACCAAACATCATCAGCCCGATGTATAAAGATAAGAATTGAAATTTCAAGATTCGAAAAGTCGGGGAGCGTTCCAGGCTCAAACCGAAACACCTGTCACTGAGTGAGATTAGATAACGTGGCTTCTCCTTAAGTTTCCTGACTTAAAAAGGTATCAAGTCGAGAATAAAAAAATTAATGATAATTACCGTAGGACACTAAGCGTAGCCGATCCTCTTCGGTACTTGGGTAGTGCGAGCTCAGACGAGCGTGCTCAGCTTTGAGGAACTCCTTCGAATACAAACTGCTCGGGTCCGGAATGGTCGCTCCGCGAACGTGTAAAAACGGGTGGACAGCGCTTGTCGGAGGGATGCATAGCTGACACAAACCCGAGGCTTCTGATTGTGAAGGCGTCCAACAACAAGAGCATGGCACTGTAGGCTCGAAGCTGTGTCTTGTTTCAGCGACTGTGGTTTTTGGCTTGGTGCTCTGGATCAGCGACTCGATGTAGAACGAGGAGCTCATGTTGATGTGAGCGATGCGAGAGCTGGTGAGTTGTGTCACTGGCAGTGATATAATAAGTCATATATAGTGTTACGTGCACGTGTCTTGTATTGCCAAATTATGTTCACTATTGTGCGAAACATAAAGGAATATCATAAATAATGAACGAATTTTAAAGCTTTAGAAAAACAGTTTAAAGCACGCTTAATTACAGATACAGCCATTCAAACGCGACCAATAAGTACCTTGAAGGGGGCGGGCCGAAATCCACCGCTATTTTCTGCTTGTTTTATTTATTTTCCAGAGGAAAAGATTTGCTTTACAAAACGGCTAATCTTTGATCGACAAGCAAGGTTCACCTTGGCAAGGCGATCACCCTCACACGGGCACCGGCAAATAAATCACAAAAACGGCCCCATAATGTTCTTTTTAAAGCTACCTTTTGCAGCGTATCACCTGCGAGCCCATGATGACATTTCTATTTCCAATTGTTAACCATTCACTCGGCCTTTTTGGTGTCATTGTAATTAACTTTTCATCTATGCTCTTGCAAGCACCATTGTGGCAAAGTTAAGTTTTCTCCGATTGACGTTCGCGTATCCTGTATCGTAGCAAACAAGCCTTTTTTATTTGAGGGGAAGGTTCCGGTATCTGAATTAGATCCCACATAGGAAGTTAAACAACTCATATCCATTTATTCTTGGATACTCCCCGTATTTTTCTTCCAAGAAAACATTAAATTCGACTTCAAAACTGTTCTTCTGTTGCTGAAATATAAAATGCCCTGAGTCGTGCAGTTTAATCAAAATTGTTTTTGAAATCCCTTCTAGTATCTTTTCAGGCGGAATTATTTGCTTAACATTCACAAAATAAATTGAATTTTTTCAAATTAAGTCCCCGAGCACAATAATTGTTTAGCAAGCCTTTATTTTATTGTGCTTGAGGCGAAACTTAACAGGGTGTTTTCGCAATACTGAATCTCTTGCCGGAGCGCATCGAAATTACCTTCCTTTTCAGCTTGATGTGATATTTCGGGTGCTAATCTTCCCCGCAGTTGCAAATGTGGATTTAAATTGCAAAAATTATAGCTCTCAGAAAGCAAACGCTGTTTAATAGACCTGGCAATTATGTTTGTGGCAAAATTAAAAAATCGACCTGCACCTTGCGAGGGCAAAATGATATTAAAAACGAGGTATGAAAACTAAAAATAACATCCCTAATAAAAAAAGTGCGCTCGGTAAATTAGCACAAGAGTTTTGTTTGGGACCAGAACGTTCCGATGTTTTCTTCAAAACGGCAAGCAAACGACATTGTGAATCAGCCAAAACAGAAAGATCCCCACTGGTTTCGTTTACAAGGACTTAGCTTGGGATAATAGCGAAAGATCCAATTTGAAGATAGTGGTTATTAGAATTAACAAGTACATAAAGCTGTAGCTAATAAAATGCGCTAAAAGGTTACATGCTGTTTAAACAGAGAGAATCAAATAAACTTGCACAACTGATTATCCCCTACTAATCATTCAGTGAGCTTTAGTTTGCTTTAGACTACAATTAACCCCTTAGTATCGCCTTACAGGCTCGGTCATTTTCAGTTCCCAATCGTACAACGGCTTGCCAAAAGTGCAAAAAGTATCGAATGGTGAAATTTTCGCCCAAATTTAATTTTGCTGGGTACATAAATCATTAGATTCTGTGTTTACCCATTTAATTACCTTTAATCTACCCGGAAACGTATTTTTCGCGCTAACTGCAGGGGAATAAAGTTAGATTTTGTTCCCTCTTTAAAGACAAGTTTCTCAGGAAATTAGCTTGGTTAATGTAAACAATATTTAGGTAGGAACGTCGGCTTCAAGTAATGCAAAAATCGTCCAGAATATCATAACGTAAATACAGCAGATCATAACCTGCGACCGGAGTAAACAGAAAACGTTATTTTTTTAGTTCGTGAGCTTGATCTTATATGATAAATACGGACGTCTCAGTTTCGGTTGAGAAAAAGTGAAAGTTAAAAATATTATTAGTTGCCATGCTTATTTGAACAAGTTGCAACTTACCAGTACAGAGAGCAATTTTAATCGAAGATTTATCGCAGTAGAAGGAAAAACGATTTTCACGGGCTCCGAAGCAATCAGTTTACTTTCGTTGGAATAAGTATTGGGTTTTTTTTCTGTTAGACTATTCTAAACGTGCACCACAGTAACTGGCCTACAAACTAGATGAAGTGTGCCTGAAGCGTGCCTAGTTGAATCTTCTGCACACATAAAGAAATACATCAATCCCTGTTGCTATCGCAATAAAGGTTCCCCCTTACCAAACAAACAGCATCAATAGGCAAAAATATGGCGATGATCAACACAACGATAAATTGTTTTTGAAAGATATAACCTTTAAACCACTGCCAACAGTTAGCCGTCATGTTTGACCCGCGGGGGAAAAACATAACTTTAATTCGGAAAGGCTCAACTCACTTGGACACAAATCCGAGGCAATAATGCACTGAAATTCAGATAATAACGTGGAGATATAAAAACACTCTTAATTAAGGGATTGTTTCTTCTCGCTAGTCGAAAAAAACAACTTGACACAATCATAAGAAACTGCCTGCCGTCTGATTCAAATTCTAATTGAAATGAACGTGTAAATTGGCTAGGGCAAACTGTTAATTAAAATTGGGTGTTTTATTGTCTGCCTTCACTTTTCTCGTTGGGAAAATCTTTAGAAGCCAGTAGAGAATCATTTGCGAACTTTTTAACCAGAGATATATTTGATACATCTGTCATATGATTCTGCCGTTCACTTGAAAGAGCGCGAAATGACAGTTGCCTACTTAACCAAGTTATAAAATATCGAGCCCAGACAGCTGGTACTTGCACCTTTTCGAACCTTTTCAAAGGAATCACGGTTGAAAGTATTCATGTATGAGAAAAAAGCTAAAGAATAACTCAATTATATGAAGTAATTACTAACACAGCTTGTTACATTACCTAATCTGCTCTGCATCGACTTTCTTTTTCTTGAAATTTTGCGCGCGTGCTTGTTTGCTGTTTCAAACGGAAGGATTCAAATTGAACAAAGTATAATTCCATGTTCCGTGGGTTGTTTTCCTCGAGACTCTCCGCCTGCCAAAACGACAGCTTTAATTGTTTTTCTTTTAATAAATGCAAGGAACGATTATTTAGTTGAAAGGTTATAAACGCCAATTCAATTAAATTCACTAGGGAGAGTGGATTTTTATTACTCGCGACTCGTGCGATACGCACGCCTAACTCATTAAATGAAATTGTTTTCCGCGAATAGAGCCAAAGAATAAACCGAAAATGAAGTCAAGGTAGAATTTAATTGAAGCTGCACGGAATCAATTGGCAACCTTTAAGTGAAGCATAACACATTTCATTCTGCACCACCGATTCGCGATTCGCAGAGTGAATCAAAAAGCGCAAGAAATATTTGGTGAAAAACTCGTCTTTTTCACCTTCATTTTCTGTTTTGGCAGGCAGTTGAACCTGTGTCCTGTCGTGGAAAAACAAATTATGTAAACAACGGAAATTTGGATCTCAGTTGTAGCTTTCTAACGGTCAGCAGGTGGAAAAGACAAGTGTGTTATCTCAGAAAGAAGCTTGTAGCTCGTTTTTGTTCACGAAATTATACATTAGGTATTAAGAGTACAATTAATCAGGTTAGTTGAACGATTTAACTGCTTGCCATAAACAAAAGAAATCTACGAGCTTTCAATAAACTACTTAATGCAGTTTTATCAAGAATTTCACCATTATGCTTTGGGCATAACAAGAAATGCGAGCGATATTAATGTTTTAATTACTAAATGCAGATGACAGTAAATTCACAAATAGACACAAAATTAAAACGTTATCATCTCTCTCTGGGTGAGAAGAACATGTGAGCTTCTTCCTTAATCCTGTAAAAGCTGTATTCGGAGTCGTTCAAACTTGAGCTTTGAATTGCTTAACTGAAAGCGAAGAAGCGACTCTTAAGTATGTATTATGATTCAGTTCATACTTCAACGAGATATGCTGAAATATTAATGAGCAGACTTTGAGACTCATTATTCAGCATAATTGAACGAATCTGGTAAATGGAAGAATAAAATGGAACTCAAACTACCGCTTATTTTGTGAGCATAAAAGATTTAAGAACTACCCTAGCCACTGCAAAACTGCTAAATATGTTTTAACTCGAACCTTTCAGGACAGGAAAGAAGTAACACTGAGAAACTTCAGTCCTGTAGTTAAGTCGTTTAAGTTAAGTCAAATGAATCCGGCAAAATGTCGTCTGGCGGTTTAAAAATGAACCAGATAGCACACGATTTATCGTTAATTTGAGGACAAGATAATAAAGAAAAAATGCTGTATAAATTGAATGTCAAAACAAAATCATCATCGCCACCAAGTATCTTGATTTCTTTCATGATCTTCAACACACCCAAACCATGTTTGCGACAAATATAACTCCAGCTGGAGGGTGACTGGGATTCCGTTTTCCGTTTTAACGGATGCTTGAATTCAACCGGTTCAAGATCAAGTGTGAGCGAAGAGTCAGTTGAAGGCATCTTGAAATTCAGGGTAAACTACAACTCTGCTGAGGAAATTAATAACGAAACTGATTTAAAAAGGCCGGTTTCTGTGATCAAGTTCAGTAGCAAAACTACAAGGAGAAACACTAGCCCCACTAGCTAATATATATATATATATATATTTTTTTTTTATTTGACACATCAAGGATGCTTTGAAGATATAAGGGCATCTAAAAAAAAGTTTTAAAACGCAAACTTCAGTGATAAATACGTTGGGATATTTAAAAAATTACTGAACGAACCGCTCCTAGGCCGAACCTTTCAGAAACATTGCAAGTTCCAGGACTATCAATCAAAAGACGTTTC
The DNA here is from genome assembly GCA_016490735.1 of Pachyseris speciosa. Classification (NCBI taxonomy): domain Eukaryota; kingdom Metazoa; phylum Cnidaria; class Anthozoa; order Scleractinia; family Pachyseridae; genus Pachyseris; species Pachyseris speciosa. The sequence continues at coordinate 597,524 of JAEMWC010000380.1, forward strand.
GGGACGTGGAAGTTGTCAAAGCTGGCAACATTTATAATCGAAACAAAACCCAACAGGAAAGTAGGAAGGAAGGAAGTATAGAACGAGGACAAAACTGTGGGTATACAAAATAATAATTTTCTAACCTTGCAAATCAGATGAAGTTGATTTGAGTTGCGTGGCAGGAAAAAAAGCGAATTCGATCATAAAAAGTCCGATAAGGCGTCAACAAATTTACTAACGGCGTGCTTCGCCTGGAGCGGTCAGTTACGATTGCGTGTAAAACGTGACTTACAACAAATCTTTTTCTCGGTCGTGCAAAACAAATTATATTAAAGATGATAAGATAAAATTAAAAGTAGTGTTTTGGGTTGGTTCAGATCCACAGACTGTTGTGAGCACAATAAATGGGGCAAGAATAACTTTGCGGGCTTGACATGTAATATGTGCATGTAAAGACTTAAAATTATGCAGTGTGCAAATTCGCCGCTGAAATTTCGGAAGACTCAACTCGTGAAAGCTCTTAGGGTTTTGAAGTTTGTATTTAGAAAGTTGTCGGTCTTCCCTGGGTTTAAATTGAGATGTGCTTCATATAAAGAAACACAGTAGAAGTAAGTAAAGTATGCAAAGTATGCGTCATTCCAAGCTGCTTTGTGTACAAGCACAGAATAGAAACAAAACAAACAAAGTTCCACCCGCCGACACGGGACACCTAAGAAACTTTCTTTTCTCCACGTGCGTAACCCATCAGCGATCAAAAGTCGAAAAACCAAATTAGCAGGTTTAGGACTCGTACTCAAGTTGACTCCTGATAATCAAAACAATTGTACAATTAATGAACCACAGTTGACTAACACCGTTTTAGCTCTTAACGGGTGGAATAGCACGCAAAAGTTGAAACACTTTACCGCAATTCCGTTAGAAAAATACAAAGAAACCGCCCCAATTTCTTTCGATTTATAGTTAGAAACACTTGCGGTACATGCACCGCAATCTTTACAATCGCAACCAAATGCTTTTGTTCTTTGAAAGCTTTTTTTATCTCTCGGTTCTCTATTTTTTTAATCAGGTTTTCAATGCCACAATAACATATCCCGCAAAAAAAGAGAATAGAAACACTTTGATGGTTAAATGGTTTGCCATTTCATTGACTCAGCAAATTACTATGTATTCCGGCTTTTGTTCCCTGTTTTGAACCTAAAAGCGCCAAAGATTAGAAACGTGTTTTTTGTTTTCGCCTCAAAGCATAAGCAACACGCGATGTGCTTTTTGTTGGCTCCATGTTGTTATAAGACGATAGAAAAGGAAAACAAAACTGCCTGAATTATTTAGTCTTAATGGTTTATGCCTCTACACGTGCCCCACATATAGACTGGTTTATTCGCAAATGCTAAAAGTAGATTAAAACGAGCTGAGCGGAACATTCACACTTCTTTCAAATGTATCCGTTTTGTTGAAAAACTAATTGTTTCTGACAAAAGAGAAATGTAGATTACGTGCTCCCACAGCCATTTGAAGGGGGATTTCAACTAGCACTTGTATCAGTTAAATTTTAAAGGCTGACTTCAGCGGTCAACTGAAGTTGTCAATCCTTTGTATTTCCTAACTAGCAAACTCGTACTGTTGAAAAAGATGTTCAAATTTAAATACCAAATATTGACCTTATGAAATGTGTGCAGATCTGAACCAGATTGTTTGGCCAGGCGCCGCAAAGCAAATATTGGCGAAAGGCACATCAATAATGTCACGGCAGCCTGACTGCAGTAACAAGAATCGCGCCACCAAAAACTATTTTTTTGCGATGTTTTTTTGTGATTAAATAGTAGCGCAGTAATGACAGTACAATACTGGTAATGAAAAATTAGCTTGGCGCAAACAAGACTGATACAAAGGTGACAAACGATTCTCCTTTCATTAAATTGACTCAGTGAAAACCTCATTGAGTGCTGAACGGCGCCTTACACGCGGTTCAATAATTAACGTGGACAATGGTACACACACACTCTCTCTCTTCTCTCTACCAAGCTTTTGAAATCCTTTAAAGAAGCCATCTGCTATCATTTGCTGGTGTCTGATCAAGCTAAATGGCGAAAACAAGCAGACAAAACATGCTATTCTAGTTGAGTAAATTACCCGTGCCTGCTTAACGCAGCGCCGTGGGTATGAACGATTTGTTTGTGGGGGAGATTGTACCTGCTGCCGACATCTGCTAAGTCTAGCGCAGGTATCGATCAAAACACTGCCTGGTTCAACGTTTAATCTCAACAACACGAACAACTGTGAAACGCTTTTGCAGCAAATCAAGCGGAACGACTGAGAGGCCAAAAAAGCAAACGAAGAGAGTGGAATTAAATGGTCACCTTTGTCTTCTAAATTCTCTCCTTTAGTTTTTTAGACTCGTTTTTGATGAAAATTTTTCAAAAGTCTTTGGAGGCACACACAAAAGAAATGAATCTTGATTTGCACTTGTACGTGCCAAAGATAGTAAGCATGTACAACTGTACCGTGTCGATAATTTGGACATTCTAAGTCTTCAAGAATCCTTCCTTAACATCATGATTTAGTGAATAAAAAGCGGCCAAACTGTTAGCTATTATGTTGTGCAAAAGGAGAACAACATTTTCTGACAATTTTTCGCTGAGGAAGCCAGAGTAGCTGAAACATCCGTTTAGATCGATTGGTCTCTGACTTCTCGTTTACTAACAAAACTGGTGGAAAAGTTTGCCAAACTCTATTTTCTCTGTCGTTTACGTGTAAAGCGCTAGACAAAATATATAATATAACCCTTCGTAAAATCATGTCCTTATTTTCCATGGAAAAAATAAATAAAGAAATGAAAACATTTTAAACCTGTTTATTTAGAATGAGTTGATGGGTGTGCTGATAACATATTTTCACGTTATTCCAATGTAATATTTACTGATACGTATCGCCTTTTCATATCGATTTTAATATCGATGGTACGTTCAGTTTCTGAAGTGACGCCAATGATCAGTGCCTTTAAATGTTAAATGGGCGGGATAAGGGATGAAGGTATCGCGAGAGGCGAGTAGTGCTCTTTTATAGTAGGTGGGATGCGGGATAACGTGAATTTTAAGGACGAGATGGGAGATGCAAAGAATCAAGAAACTCGCGTTTTGCTAGTCACCCACGACTCCCCTAAAAAGACTGTGCGCGAGGTAAGCGTTCTCAGATGTTTGAAGATGTGGGAATGTTTTCTTCAAACATCTGAGAAATTCTCAAAATTGTCGTTCCCTTTGTTCAGAAGATTGTTTTAAAATTCTCGACTCTGCTTCCAGAAGGCTTCCAATTGAAAATCAAGGAAGTCATGCACATCCTCTGGGAGCAGCCGTCTTTAAATTCTCTGGTCAAACACCTTAATTTATCTCTTTCTTATTAATTAGTCTCCTTTCTTAGTATAAATAGTTTCGTTACCCTTAATTACTCTTGTTAATATCGCACCTTGTTAACTATTTATTGCTCATTTTAATTTTATTCGCACTGCACAACTGACGATGGATGATGTTTCATCCGAAACATGCCTTCATTAAAAAATGAACTTTAAAAACATCGTGTGGTTTATCAAAGCCATATCTTACTTCGTGCTGCTACGAAGCCTTAATAATAATAATAATAATAATAATAATAATAATAATAATAATAATAATAATAATAATAATAGCGAATATTTTTATATATTTTTGTTATCAATGGGGTCCTGTGAAATACACAACTAAAAGATAAAAATAAGATACGATAGAAAGCTTAAAAAATATGACTACAAAATAAAATCGAACAACCTCTGACCACTGGTTCTGCTGCAGCGCAGGTTTGCCCGGCACCTTTTCCAAGGCTATCTTGAGGTTGTTTTCCTTAATCCAGTAACACTGGTTCTTAATTCTCGATTGTTTAAGTGGCAACCCTTTGGTCGCCTCTGACTCTACAAAGTAACAGACGATCAGCTTATTGTTATTACTATATCCCTCTTCAAAAAGCGAATGAGATTACATTTTCTATCATTTGTTTCCTGCCAAATCCTTTTTCATTCAAGACTCGGTCAACAGCATGTTAAGCCTCTTTTGTGTCTCCATTTCACCGGCACGTGGAGGCCTAGCGGTGTGGTGAATACCTTACTTTCTTTAGACTAAGAAGCTTGTTCTATACTCCCTCTCTCTACCTAGTGGTGTAAATGTAAGACGAAACGTTACGCAAAAATGGCATTTCTTAATAAACAGAGTGATGAGGAGTAGTCCTGTTCTTACGGGCTTATGCAGGTTTACCCATCAGACGAGGGCTTTGGTATACCTTAATCGCACCTTTGCATCTGTTCTCTCTTCACCAGAAAACCACAAAGAAAAATACTTAATAAGAGCAACTGATAAGTATTTTATATCGGCTTAAGTCAATAAGTCTTTTATATCGGCTTAGATCGCCAATGACAGACACAAACTGTTTTTATTCTGCCTTCAGTGCTCAGCTATAGTCGCTGATAGTTGAGTATATTGCCGGGAAATCAAGATCTCGGGTAACAAATAAAGCAATATTAACCAGTATAAACGAAAAGAACCATAATATTCCTTTTGCTTTTGAGTCATTATAAGTGCTAAGTGATCTAGGAGATACGTACCTCGCAGAAGTTTTCATGGGGTGTGGTATCAAAGGACAAAACCTTGACCCTGTAGAGTTTGAATTAACTACTCTATTGTCGGATATATACCCAGTCTAACTCTCCCGCGAAGGTACCTTGAAAGCATGACCCTAACCCGATTATAGGCCAAAATATAGGGGCATCAGCAGTACAGATTGATATGGTTACAAAACGAGTTGAGTTATTGTGGGTACGTCTTTCCTATGTACCTATAACGATTAATATTTAGACATTCATCCTCATCAACATATCCTATATTTCTCAGCGCATTGGAATATATTTATTTAGATATTTGCGCCTTATAAATTGTATATTATTATTATTATTATTATTATTATTATTATCATTATTACTATTATTATTATCATGAACTTTAAAAACATCGTGTGGTTCATCAAAGCGCTATATTCGTGCTGCTACGAAGCCTTGGTATTATTATTATTATTATTATTATTATTATTATTATTATTATTATCTTCTCATGACGCTCTCGCTCTGGCAGATATTATGCCGCATTTAAACCAAAGAAGCAAGCCATAGCCAATGGCCAAAGGTCCTTTGGGTCATTCCTTCCTGTTTAGTTTTCAAGAAACTTTCTCAGAACCCTTGCTGTTCCTAGCAAGGCTGTTTTCTGCAAGAGTCCTGTCTTGATAGCAATCCCTAGCTTCGTAAGCATCCATCTAACCTTTTGCTCATTCCTCCAAGTGCGCCAACAACTATCGATACCACTTCTACGTGTCTCACCCCCCATAAATTCTTAATTTCTCTCTTTAGATCCTGATATATCTCAACTTTTTCTCCTTCCTTCTCATGCACGCTGTGGTCCCATGGTGACGCAATATTCACAATAATTGCCATGTTATTTTCTGGCTGCGATGATATGGCCACAATGAATGGTCATGTCCCACAATCTCTTATAACTTTCGTTATTATTATTATTATTATTATTATTATTATTATAAAACAAATTAACTCAGCAACATATTGCTGGGGATGTCACTGCCCCTGGTCAGGTGGCAACAGCCACCTTAGATTCCGAGGACTCTTCGGAGGATTCTCGCAGTTCCTAACAAAACCGTCTTTTCATTGTTACTGATCTTGTTCGCACACCAAACTGTCATCATCATCATTATCATTAATTGCTATTGCAGACAGTGCAGACCTAATCTGAGAAACTGTCACCTGTTTTCGTTGCACCAAGGGGCGTTCAAGGACTATCCAACGACTCTAACGGACCCTGATACGCGCTTCGTCCGAGGTCGCCGCCACGACTCACTTCAACTGTTCGGTTCCAAACAGTTAGTGACCTACAACTTTAGTCACCTCTGATCTTTCACTTTGCAGCTTCGATGCAGTGACGAATTGAATTCTATGTGAAGACGTCTCCGAGAATCTTCCAATTACCGCTCTGTCTCGTCGCTGAGCTTTTCCTAAATATTTCAGCCAAAAAAATTGCACCCTATTTCAAACAATTATGTAACACGAAAGGCCATCTATTTCAGGACATACTAAATGGTGGCTATGTATCGGATCCTTAATTTCAAACAACAGAGTCTTAGTATCCACCAGTGCCCAAAAGAGAAGGACATTAATGTGCTCTCAAAAGTATTTTAGTTTCAGTTTGTGAAATACAATAAGCTGTATGAGGTGCTTTATCAAAATGACCTTTATTGCCATTTAAAAATGGTTCCTTTATTCAATTACCCATCCCGTCACTTCTTTCTTTTCTTTTTTTATTGATTTTCGTCTTGTTTGTTTTTGTTGTGTGAGCGTTGTTCTCTTTCTAGTTATTCACTTTTTCACTTCCTAAATAATGTTTGTGTAATACATGCTTCTGATTGTGTTGGTAAGATTCGAGTAATCACTTTCCTGTGGTGCCGTCTACATATGCATACTGTATAAAGAGGCTTTTAACTTTTGAGTCTGGTGGTGGAAACCTAGACTGTGGTCATTTAAATCGGAAAGTAGGCAGGAAATTGCTTTTGTTCTGTCTATGATACCAACTGCTTTTTCAGTCATTTACGAGTCTGAAGATGAAATCCAAGGGTTTGACCTTTGAAATGGAAGCTAGCTAGCGGGACTCTCATGCAGTAATAATGTCTATTTTCAAGTGTTTTGCCTAATGAATTTTTGTGGCCTCTTGAGTCAGTGTGGTTTTACAATTCAGTTGAGATCACTTCCATTTCTTTTAAGAATAGCAATGGAAGCGTTGTAGATTCAAAGCTTAAGATTTTTATACACCAAGAGAGTAAAAAAAATATCCTTGCCCTTTACACGACAACTACATTCTGGTCTCGTCTAAATATTTATCTAATTGCCCTCAAGGCAGGTCGTAGGATCACTCGAGACTATTAAATTAAAGTCTCAACATTTTTAAAAAGTTATACTATCCAGCCTAAGTGAGTTAAGGATTGGATCTGTGATTTTCTGCCGCTAAATAGGCTTATGTTCTACGTACCGACTATTGAAAGTTCAAAGTAGGAAACTGAGCCTTCCAACCTCGTTCCCGGGGTCTCTCTTCTTCCCGTCCTATCTCTATGTCTCGCTCTAGGGGACGAAAAGAGGAGAGACCCTGGGAACGAGGTTGCTGAACCTTCTCTCTCCTTCTGTGTCCTGTATCAGACTCAAGGAGGTAAACCTAATGAATAACCAAACACTTAACGGACCCATAACCGAATTAATATACACGGTTACTCCGTTGATGGATAAAAGGATTTTGTTTTTGTTGTGTTTTTTAATCGCGGAGAGAATTCCTTAAGACGCTTAATACCTGACATTTAACGTCGATAACAGACATTTTTCTGTCCAGACAATCTCACACAAACTTAACCTCATTCATTTGGGTAATTAAGCTAATTTCACTCTAAGGCCAACGAACGCCAGCGCAAGGTCCCGCAGCTCGACATACTGTGCCCAGTTGTTCGAGGCATGGTTCGCGCTAATCCAGGTTAAATACCATGACGACCTAAAGATTTTAATACATCTCAGTAGCCAATGGTTAGTGCTAACCATACTTCGAGCAACTCAGCCCTGATCGTCAAAGTTACTTTGTGCATTGTATTTTCCATTGAAGGAGCGAGGCGCGCATGTCATTCAAGGGAATCCACTCAGCAAGAAACTGCGCCTTGATCTTCGACACTTGCGGGTTAATACCATTTACAGAAGATGATTAGTCTTTGATTGGCTTATACAGTTATCACAACACGCCAGACGTGGGGTTGTTAATCATTGTTTAATACGGTGCTGATGGTAAAATCCATAACTGGAGTGTTAGATAAAACTCATATCAGTGTGTGTGAAGTCCGCCGCCATATTTCTAGTATGCGTTATTGGGTGGCAAAGTGTTTTAATGACTTTCTTCGATTCTGAAAACATGATATCGTTGGGTGTGGCTTTGCCCACCTTACAATACACTTCTTTGTTGTTGGAAAAGCTGTCAACACTGAGTGACGTCATAGGATAAACCGATAACCCATGATTTGAAAAAATTCGCGTAGTGACTTCAGAGGGACAAGAAAAATGTGTGCCAAATTTTGAAAACAATAAAGGCATATATACAGAAGTTTTGCTTAGTGTTTCCCGCAACACGGTCCTCGTGGGTTTCAGTAAAAAGGCCTAAAAATAAACAATGCGAGATGACCGTCCATTAACTGTACGTAAAACCAACGTACGGTTTTGTCCTTAGCGACAAGATTTGGTTGTCTGCGAAACATTTCTGTCACATTTCTGCAATGAAAGTAAAAAATCGAAAGAAATCAAACTGAGCTCATTACGGTATTTCTTTGCATATGTTGCGGAACAGGAAGTGTTGGAATGCTGTCAATTTAATGTTATTCATCGCCATATTTTTTCTAAAACATATATTGTTCACGGTAGCTCCTGCAGTGAGAAAAAAAAATCAAAATAAGATATCCCCTGAAATTATGACTATTTTTCGTCTGTAAAGTACTGAAAGAGCGTTGTAGAAATCTTGACGCCAGCAAGAGAAAGTAAAATAAACAATAATTAGCGTGCAAAATTATGCAGTATCCTCATCTGTACTTCATTGCCGCATTAACTGTCACAGAGAATAATTAATGACCAATGTTGGGTTCCACTAGACATCGCGGTAAAAAAACTTACTGTAGAAGAGAAATTGAATGACTAGATGCTGTACTAAAGAGCGGATGCACTGCGAAAAAAACAAATGTTTCTTGTAACTTGTTTTTTTAAGGCCAGACGACCTCATTTTAACACCATTTTGTGTTTGCATCCGTCGTTTTCCTGAACACGCCCCCTTCTGAGAACTGCTCTCTTGCTGTTCAATCAAACAAACATTAAAATTTTCATAAATGAGTGTTTTCACCCCGTTTGGGCCAGTTGTCGATCTATGGTACACGACTACGCTAACGACGAACTGCGAACGATCACGTGTAAAATAATTGGTTAACAAACTTGTCTTTCGCATCAGTTTTGTATCATATAGTTATAAAAAGGCGTTTACTTGGAGGCCCGGCTGCCCATCAGCCTTTTGAAGTATTTCAGGAAGCAAAGTTTATTTTAAATATCATTTTCACCGGCGGCATTTTAGAGTCACTTGACGGATTATTATCACTTCATTATTTCTAACGTCTGAGGAGATTCATGTAATTGGATAACGAAGTGTGACACGTGACTCGTTCATGAAAGCAAATAAAAAATTGCCGTACTTCAAAATCAAGAAGGACAATGTCATACCATGTACAACATATCCATAACAGAAAACATGGACCGGTTCTGCAACAATGGTCTTACTTACCCGATACAAGTTCAGCCCACGCTGCGGAGAAACAAGTCTTATGCCCAGGTATACACTAACGGACATAGCTCTGCAGCAAATCAGCATACCCCGGTTCCTCGCTATGGCCAAACGACGTGTTCAGAACAGGTTCCTCTGGATTGGAACATCCCGTTTCTCCCCGAGCTTGCAAGTGTCCAATCCGTCGCCGCTCAACCTCATCTTCAAGACGTAAACTCACCACTGTTGTCGCACAGGACAAGAACTTACCAAAGCAGTTCGCGAACCATCACGGGAGCAGATGCATTACTCTGCAGAACTACGTATACCACAGGTGGGTTTCTCACACTTGATCATCCACTTACAAACCAAGGTGACATTTCAAGAGTGCGTGTATTTTCACACGCGCTCAAGTCCACTTGTTCGTTGCTAAGAACATTCTGGGTGGCGTTGCATTGCGGTTAAGTATCCAGAGAAAATAAATACTGCAAAGGCTAAGCGTTTGTTTTTTGAGAAAAGGAACTTGCAAATTAAGTGCCTTGCCCTTTGCTCCTGTCGTAAAACATTCGAGTCATCCTGTCATTTCAAGAGATAAATAATACAGTAAAGCTGATCTGTACGTAACTAAGTATATAAACTAGCACCTTACGCACTCGTCAGCTTGTTCAGCTGTTGCTCTGCGGCCGTAAGGCTCGCCAGAAAAGAAAAGAGTTTACACACTTTTGTTGACAGAGTTGGGTGGAAGGAGTGCCACCCGCCGCGCTGAATTTAGATACGAAAATAAAAAACAACCATGAAATAAATGCTGAGGAATTTGCAATCGCCGTATGAGATTAGGCATGCAGCACGATTCTTCAACATATGGGAAATCATATCCCTTGAGGAATGGATACTGAACGTTTATTGTCTAGCGAGGATCACTGAAAGTGAAGAGAAGTTTGTGGGCCACTTAGATCCAGGTACATAACTTCAAGTTACATTTTTCTTAACGTTTCTTCTAATTAAAAAAAAAAAGAAGAAGAACGGGAGAGAAAATTTGAAGATATGAACCATGCTTTTCGCTTCGGAGCGTCTGCGAGGTCCATTCCGCTCTTTTCTTTGCTTATGTTCTTCAAAGACAGCTTGGTAGAAATACACACGATTTTAACCGCCATAACTACGCCTTTTTGAACGCTCGAAACGCCTTGTTGACTAAGGGAAGAGCAAAAAGGGTCTATTTGGAGATTTGTAATAAGTCCTATTAGGAGTCCTTCTCGATTTCAGTTCTCAGGGTCAACCGAACTGTGTATGTTATTGGGTGTGACTGTTCACGCAGTAAAATGGCGAATCTATGTCTCAACAGATAAACGTTTCAAAGAAGTTAGCTTTTCGGAGCACTTGCTCAGAATTCTTCGCCATAAGCCACAAATCTCGGGCATAGATGGTGCAGTAACCGCTTGGCAACGATTGTTGAAGGGCAGGACTGATAAGTTTTTGTAGAATTACACTGCTGTTGATGAAGAAGCGATTTGTTTCGCACGTGATTTATGGTTTTTTGGATTGATTTATGTTCCCTTGCAATGAGGTATTCTATCTTCACATTTAAGAGCTTGGCGACTTCAGAACTAACAGAAAACATCCTGCATGAAGGAGAAGCCTTGTTAGCAGAAACATGAAGACCACAAATCCTTCCGTAGATTTGCACTATGAGCTTCCACGATCACTAAATTATCGCAGTTACCACGAACCGAAGCCTAGTTGTGTTCAGATGACTTAAAATCCCATTTTAAAGAAGAGAAGTTTGCAATTGTGTCGTTCTTTTAAAAGAAAAGGATTTAACCCTCATGCTTCATGAAACAAGATAGTACTTTCATGGCACACGAGCAAGCAGAATGAAAAACAAAATGAACGACCACTGAGAGAGCGTTGAAAACCAACCACTGTTTTAACATCGTCAGGAAGTCTTTAATAGCAAACCCACTGAACAATGTAATGTTCGTTATGAAGAAAAAGCTCTTAATCAAATTAATTAAAAGAAACAGGCGGTCTTGAGCAGGTATTTTATAGATGAGGTTTTTAAAAGAGGTATTTCTCCTGGGAAAACGATTGGAAGGCTTGTAGCAGATGGGGAAAGATAACCAAACGCCTTGGACAAGCGCTTCTTTAACTGTTGATTTAGATTTGGTATTTTAATCCTCGATTGATTTACGATCCGTCAGAAAGTCAACCAAACGGATATGCTCTGTCAGGGAAATTTCTATTTGGGATTCTCGACGTCTACCATCGTTATTTTTCATAAATTAAAACGACAACGTGATGATTGAAAATGTTTGTGCGGCGTGGCTAACCTAGTTTTAGATCCGGGCGGTTGCAGGTTCCATTTTCACCCCAGCTTTGTTCCTTACCAAGCTGCCTTTGAACTGAGCAAACTTCTTGAAAATTGCTTCATTGATTTTGTTTTTCTTCACAGCTGAGGAAAGGCCCAGAGGTCGAGGAAGAGAGTCTTGGAATTCTGCAATGGTCCGTTCGCGAGCGCGGACAGCATACACAACAAGACAGCAAGTCGAATTGGAGAAAGAGTTTCTGTTTAGTCGATATATCACCAGAGCACGAAGAATAGAACTAGCAAAGTCCCTAAGTCTCTCAGAAAAACACATCAAAATATGGTTCCAAAACAGAAGAATGAAAATGAAGAAAAGCGAAACATCGTTCGAGAGCGGAAAAACAAGCCCCAACGAAATACGAAGACTTTACAACATGCCGGACGAATGAACAGTCTTTGAGACTTCTTGAACATTTCTAGGTATCTTTATACTGTACAGTTTTGATATTGTGCATTGAAGATGTATAGCTACTTGGGGAGATCTTGTATTTTAACATACTCTGTTTTATATATAAATCTGATAATTATTTATATCTATCGCACAAACTTGAATGCCACATTACAAAGAATGGAACAACTCATTTCCAACTGAAGTAAACAAGCCTTTTTTTCTCGTGAGTGGGTTTCACGGCTAAATCACTAGATATCTTATATGAATTTTCGGAATTTCGACAAAATATTCTTTGGATATGAAGAATTTTACTTGTATAAAAGTGCACTGAGCAGACTGATAGGGATTAGATCTGCTCCCGGCGCGAATCATAAATTCATAAGCTGTTGCAAGTCTGTCATTATCACCATTTAGCAGGGTACCTCTTTTTCAAAATTTGCAGATCACTACGAATTTCATGTTTTCTCTAAACAGAGATGCTTCCATCCTCGGGACACTTTGTCACAATCTCAGTGAAGATTTAATTTGAAACTGCTATAGCTCTAAATGATGCTAAAAGTCAAAATTCAAATCAAGATCAGTTAAAATGGTCTTAGAAAATAGGGAGTTATCGTTGTTTGAATTTCGAAGAGTGACCATTTATAACTGGTATTGCTACAGTGTAGCAAATTTTCCAAGTTTTTGATAAGAAAAACGAAGAACGAACAGCTCCGTGGCAAGTTTTTCTACATGCAATTCTGACCCGTAGAACACGCAGTCGCACTTTAGGATTTCATCCGGCCTCAAACACAAAGTAAAAATACTTGTTAACAAGTGTTCGTTTGAGTGTCTACACTAAAGGATTTCACACAAAGACGCTGGAGAAACTGAATTATCTTTCAGGAGCGTAAAAAATTGAAAATTCCAAAGCAAAAGGCGGATTATGAGCTGCTACAGTATGTAGAAGACGATTTGGGATTTAGCACTATGATTCAAAGCTCGCTACTGCCTTGTACTTAGTAGTGAACAAGAATCAAACGACTACATCCAACTACACAAGACCAAGGCTTTGCAAGAAAGGCTAAAAAGGGGAGAAACGCCATTTACTTCCCTAGTGAGTAAGTTTACTTGACTTCTTACATAATCAGCGTAGCACGTATAGATCGGAGTTATCCAAAACACAAGATGTACGCGACAGCTCAATTGTTCCACTTCTATGCAAGTACCTCACAAATTAAACTTACTAACGAAATTTAATAAACACTATTTATATAACTCAGACAACATTCAAGAAATCTATACTATACAACTGCGTTTGTGATCTCCCATCTTGAACATTTTTATTTGTTTACTTCTAAGAAGCTTATTTCTCCCATATTCAATTCTTAGAGCAATATTGTTTTAACCTTGGTTTTGCCTCACAAAGCACCGCTAGTCTCTAAAGCTAAGATACTCAACATTTCTTTCGTCAGACGCCTTGAGTTCCTCTTTACGCACGCATCAGCTTTATGTTGAGAATGTCTTCAGTGTTAGTCCAGTTCGAAACTGCTAGAGCAAAACTGTCTAATGACCTCTGATGACTTGCTAAATGTGCTGCAATATATAAGAAAATACGACCCACTGGATGTAAATGAATTGATCTGCAACCATTTATTGTAAATAGTGTGCTTTAAATAAGTAAGGACCGTGCCTTGTTCAGGGTCAATTTTAATTTAATTTCAATTCATGTATGGAAGCTAATTCTATACAGTCTTAGTGGACATCAGTTAGATGCTGTTCTGCCTTAAGATACATTGTTATGAAAACAATATTAAACACCACAATCGCTCGATTTGTCAGAGGGAAATGCGTGCTCACACAAGCAATCATAAATACGGGACAAAAAACACTTGTTGCTCTTGCCAGACCTTACAAATGCAATTATAAAGAAAATTGGATAATTAAATACCAGTTGTAGAGCCACTTCCGCCCGACGCACTACCGGAATTAATTATAAGTCTGGTCGGTCAGTCATAAAAGGAATGTTGCCTTGATCCACTTCAGTGCGCTTTGGTGGGTCATCACAGGATACCCAACAAGAAGTGACTGGGAGTATCCTGTCCATCACAGGCTCCCAGCATGAGATGACTTGTGTTACCAGAAGCGAATCGGGGTGATTCGTTTCCGGCTGGTATTAGCTACTCCTCCTTTGTATACTTCTGGTCCACTACATATACGGGACTATTGCAGGGTTATGTACACTCAGCATTTTGTTGGATCTTCCGTCTGTTTACTGGCATCCAGTTACGTAAAAATAAGACGTTGTTATCTAGGAAACATGTATTTGCGCGGCTCCACTAGCCTTTGTGTGCTATAAATACTGCCGAGGGTAAATAACGGTATTTTTTTTAAAATTCTATTTAGTGAACGCAGCCATTTCAGATCTACTTCCCGAAAACATACACTTCATGGTATATTAAAACAAAAAAAAAAAGAAAATGAAACAAAGAGGCTTTATTTTGTGAGGGTGAAATATTACTGGTGATCAGGTGGATTACATATGAACCCTCCTAGACTACCAAAAACACAGTAAAAGTACAAAATAAAATAAGTAAACTATATCATTAAAAATCATGCCTAATATTAAAATTGTTTAGAAGTGTCGGGTGCAACTAAATTACGATTTGATTTCAGAGTTGGCTTGAACTGAAATCTATGCGGTTTTACTACGGGTCTGAAGTAGGGTCAAGAAAGGCTCCCCATTCCTAAACTTAATTTTGGAAATACCCCCCTCTAGGTGATAAAAGCGTATGTCTTGTGTTTGAATCTGCGACGTGATTGGTGTAGTTTGTCCTTTATTTCAATATTAGCTAAGAGGCTTGACATACCTGAAGAAATTAAGAATATTTCCTGTTTTTCCCGGCCGTGGGACAGATTACCAAATTCATACCCCAAATCTCTCCTCAATCTAAACACCGTGTAATGCTGATATGTTTTCATACCGACTTAGTGAAATGGATTAATTTAGTCCGCTTTATAGAAAAATAAAAACTGTGATCCCTTCAAGACGCCGTGAACTTAAGACGTTTTGATCGTGTTATGATTACTTTGCATGCGTTTATCAACGCTGGAAATTTATCTCCACAAACACACTGAACTGTACGAGTCTTACCGACGCCGCTCAAAGCTTTAGCGACGTACAAAGTAATTCGAGGCAGCTTTAATGACCAAAAGCAATTAATAACTGTCGACTGAACATATCTCTTCATTTTTTATAAATGGCCGCGAACTCGTCCCAGTCCCTCACGTAAGTGTAAGAACAGCAACTGCAGTAGGGATATTTAAAAGAGCAATTACGAAATTAGGCCTAGAAGCCTTAAGGAACAGTGATGATTGTAAAAGCTGTTCAGTATGCAGAAGAACATAGGCTTGAAAAACTGCAAAGACTGTGAACGAAGACCCTGCTTGCTTCTACGTTGGATCTCACCGGGAGATCTAATCAGCCAAACTTGAAAAATAGACGACTGCAAAGTTGGTACAACGTAATATGTTTCAGAACAATATTTCGGGTGGCCAAACCAGCCTTCTTCAGGTTTAGATGTTACTAAATTTTTATAAATGAAATTACAATATTATTTATGGAGGATACACCACTGTAAACAGATGTAAACATAGTAATTGTGAAATTATGTAATTTTAAGCTTTAAGATTTTTTAAAGATATTTTTTTACTTTAATATCCAGTTGCACTGATATTATGCACCTACACTTTATATTTATTAATTTTGAATTTTGGAGCTGTTATTTTAGTGTCCTTACTTTGTGGTTGTACTGCTATCTTTTATGACACTTAAATAAAGTAATAATAATCATCATCGTCATCATGTGTTTATTCGGGGAAACGAAGCCAATCGGGAAGGCGGGAAAGTTACGTTACCCTGGATATCTGAGGGTTGTTTTAGGACCGGAACTGACTGGAACCAGAAATTTTTTCAATCGGTATTGGGGTGTGGAGACAACAGATCTGAGCACTAATGACCTTGGTAACATTGTGGGAATGGCTAAGGAATTCAAGAGCTCCGGCCCATTTCTCCAAAGCCCGTATAACACCCGATAAGAACTTTTGGCAGACCCATTTCTTATTGATTGCTGTGAAGTTTAAAAGCAAACTTCCCACATTATTAAACGAAATGATAAAGACTTCAAAATTACCTTTCATAATTGACGAAAATTGAATTGCTATTTAGAAACTTTGTGCAAGAAAACATTTTCTATCATATCCGTTAATGAGTAAAAGAGGAAGAAAATTGGCACGCCCGGTCCAAAACATTTCGTGTTCGCTTGAAAACGCGAAATAACTTTTATTTCCGCTTTCGCATTCTGTTAACGCATCGCAAAAAACGCATACTTTAAAGTCTCCCCGATAGAACTTTTTTTATTTTTTACTATCGAATGCTTCTGAAAACTTAACAGTCTTTAATGTGGGGGGAGCCTCAGTGAGAAGATTTGGTAAAGAACTTTCATGGTGAGATAATGTGCTCAAGGAACATCGAAAAATAACTGGATGCATGTATGGCACGGTGAGGTTTGCTGTCCGTCATATTACACCCTCTAAGTGCGCGCTTTCCTAAGGGACTGCTCGATTTACATAAGAGCAAACTCAGATCGATCTCACTTCTGTTTGTGTAAATGCACATTTCGATTATAACTGGTTTTTGTGAACTGAACAGTTATAAGACACGGCGTCTTATAAGCATTCTTAAAATGTCCTTAAGATGGCAGCTGGCTCAGCTGGGCTCTTGTTCGGTTATTCACATGGATCTGTACAATCTCTGCGAATACGTCCCGGCCCAGAAGTCAAAGCAAGCGGCATCAGTTGTAGGA
This sequence comes from Pachyseris speciosa, assembly GCA_016490735.1. NCBI lineage: Eukaryota > Metazoa > Cnidaria > Anthozoa > Scleractinia > Pachyseridae > Pachyseris > Pachyseris speciosa. Next base: position 614,501 of record JAEMWC010000380.1, read on the forward strand.
TGGTATTATGGAATCGCTCACTTCCAAAACAGAACAGATCTACGCCTAGCTTAAGCCCTATTTCATAATCGCACTCATCAAAAGCAAACAACCAGAGTCATAACTTCCTGGAGATCTTCTGAAGCTCAAATTGATTTCCACATGAATACCGGCACAACTTGAATTACATGAACTGCTGGGAAATTTAGTTCACAAATAAAGGATATCACTGAGGTGATACCCCCCTCCCCCACTCTCTCAGCCCAGTTTTGCCAACAATCAAACAATCCTGATTTGATGCCAAAAGCACTGGAAGACTTTGGGGTCATCCCTGTCAAAACAACAATTTCATCTTCACCCGCAGCGAGCCTGTAGAGTACAGTATAACAACAACAACAACAACAACAACAACAACAACAATAACAATGCTTTTTTACTCTAAACACTTAAAGACATATTTACATAGCAATTGACAAAACTACAGTTGCTTAAAAATAGATATGCTTAAAGTTGAGCCAGGTATATAGGTTTTGAAAGTGCTTCCCAAGCTAATATAGCATACGAAATATATAAGGATATATAAGGCTATAGTAGATTTGTTTTAATTGAGAAAGTGTTAGGTGGTGTCTTAATTTAGAAATTATTCCAAGAATTCGAGACGTTCGTGAACAGACATATGCGATATGGTACTTGAAAGAGACTATTTCGTCAAGCATCACACCCAAGTATTTGATGCGATCTTTTCTTTCCAAAGAATGGTTCGTGTCAATTGAGCTTTGCATGTTGATTATAAATTCATGATTTCTTTTCTTAGATGATTTCATAATCATATAGTTTGTTTTAGACAAATTTATTGATAATTTGTTAATATCGCACCAGTCTTTCACTTTTTTAAGCTCGGCATTAGTTAAAGTTCCTAGCCTTTTTGCGTCGTGAGATGAGGCAAATATATTTGTATCATATGCAAATATCCTAAACATGAGAGCTTCTGAACTATGAGGTAAATCATTGATGTAAATTAAAAAAGCACGGGCCCTAACGAGCTTCCAGTGGTACACCACAAGATACAGTTTCCATTGAGGAGAGATAATTTCCTAATGAAGTGTATTGTTTTCTATTAGTAAGATAACTCGTAAAAAGTTGAAGTGGTAAACCCCTGATTCCATAAGATTCCAGCTTAGACAACAATGTTTTGTGGTTAACAGTATCGAAAGCTTTGGAGAAGTCTAGAAACACCCCACAAGAATACATGTTGTTATCTACGGCTTTACGTAAATTTTCAGCAATTTCTGTTATCGCTTGAGAAGTGGAATGACCCTTTCTAAATCCAAACTGGAATTCGTATAGAATTTTTTCCTTCTCTAGATAACTAGCATGTTGCTTACAGATAAGCTTTTCAAAAATTTGGGCAAGAGCAGACAACGTAGAAATCGGGCGATAATTTGAGGGGTCGGTTTCTTCTCCCCCTTTGTCAACAGGCGTTACTTTTGAAATCTTAAAAATGTCTGGGAAGACACCTTGAAGTAAAGAGTGATTGAAAACTATCATTAATGCCTCATTTATGTAATCAGCCGCTAGCTTTATACATGTCTGTGGAATGCCAATGGATGATTTGTTAGTTTTTAAACTCATTAATTCATCGTGAACTTCCTGGGAATGTATAGCACGAAACACGAAAACACGAAAAACTATTTAGAAATGACTGTTTGATATAACTGGTAGGGTTTGTATTAGTAGGTGGTAGTTGGTCAGCAAGCTTATTTCCTATGTTAATAAAGTAACTATTTAGTTGCTCACAAATACTTGCTTTGTCCGTGTAAAATGTATTGTTACAGAATAACCTGTTAACAGTTTTTAAGGAGTTGGTCTTTTCCCTATTAATTAGAGTTCCTATGAGTTTCCAGGTGGCCTTCATATTTTCTTTGTTTATCTCAAATTGATTTGTTAAGTCAGTGAATTCTTTTTAGCGGCTTTTATAACTCTATATAACTTATTTTTGTATGCCTTATATTCTTTAATTTTGCGTGGGTCATTACTTAAGTAGTGCGATTTGAAAAGCCTTTTTTTTTTATTGATTTAAGAATAGCTTTTGAGATCCAAGGTTTATTAAGCTGCCTTTTTTTTTGTTTCGAGGCTTTTCGCAGTGGGGCGTGCTTGTTTGATATTAACTGAAGCTTTTCTACTATGTTGTTCATACTTTTGTTGACATCCTCTGTGATAAGACCCATAAAGTCAATACGCGATATTTCTTCCAAAAAATGATCTTTGCGAAAATTCGAGAAGTCTCTAAAATATTTAGGCTCGTTCGATGTAGGCATAGTGTTAGCTAAAGAGCAAAAGGTAGGTAAATGATCAGAAATATCAGGTAAACATATACCCGATTTAATGACTTTCTCAGGGGAGTTCGTATAGATATAGTTATCGTATATATAGTTATCAATGGAAGATATCCTAGGTCAAGTAGCATATCCATGTATTCTGATATTTGTTTGTCATCATTATATTTAAAACAATCTACGTTAAGGTCCCCAAGGACCAGGACTTCATGCTCCTTGGTGTTCAATTATTCTAGTTGTTTTCTTAAGGTCTCTCGAAAGAATTCTAGATTACCTTTTGGATGCCTATAGACGCAGCCAACCAAAACGTTCTACTTCGCCGCATACGACCATGTAAGTTTGTTCTCATCTGTTGTTGTTCTGTTCGATATGGCTGAGAAAGATTAGAAAATCAGAAACAATAAGGTAGTCCATCTGTACAGGTCTAAAGATGGCTTTTTGGTGTCGTATCAGGTCTATCAGGTCAACAGTATTCAACAACTTTCGGCAACGCAACGCTCCTCGCGGACGAGGAGCGTTGCGCGACTTCGGCCTGAGCGCCTGCAAAGGAGACTAATAAACAAGGATACTTCACAAATTAATGTGATCAAGTAAGCTGAAGCCACTCAAAGTGCACTAAGGCCATAAGGTAGCGGGCATTACCACTTAAATCTACCAAAGCAAAGATTGAGCCCAAGCATTAGCAGCCATGGACAGCTGTTTCGGCCTTGTTAGGCCTCATCAGCATGGCATAGCTAATGCTCAGGCTCAAGTACCCACATATCAATAAAACAAGCAATGAAAACGTAAAGCTTGTGGGATGTGGCTGGAGTGACAAGGATACTTCACAAATTAATGTGATTTAAGGGGTAATGCCCGCTACCTTATGGCCTTAGTGCACTTTGAGTGGCTTCAGCTTACTTGATCACATTAATTTGTGAAGTATCCTTGTCACTCCAGCCACATCCCACAAGCTTTACGTTTTCATTGCGAGACTAATAAACACACTACCTTTCTTACATCAGAAAATGCTTATTTTTGACGCTGCAAGAAGTTCTCCTATAGTTTGAGGACTTTTATCAGCATACACAATCTCCTCATTGTTCTTTATACCTGTTGTTCTCATGAATCTGGTTGGGAGAATTTGTTTAACATCAAGAAATTAGTCTTTGGTGATCATTTTCTTTATTCTCCTGAACAGTGTATAGGATCATGTATTCACATTGTAAGGAGAAATTGCATGCTTGTCACTGTTATAGTGCTCAGTCAAAGAGTTAATGCTTTTGACTCGCTTATGGTGAGTACTGGTATTTATGGCTGTTATACAATATAAGCTCGACTGTCGGTTAACATATTTTCTCCCTACTTTCCCGCTTGTAGGAATGAAAACAAGGGATAATTTAACACATAAATACATGGAGCATTGTCTGGAGAACATAAATGCAGACTAGAATGTCATTCAAGATAAAGTAACTTTTCTATAAAGCAATGGTTCTTTACGTTTGTGTCACAACTCTCGTGTAAATACATAGAAGCATTGTTTGTTACATTGTTTGAAAGACCAAATTGTACACTGTACATAAAAGTAAATAAATTTTATTCATCATTATTAGTTCAGATACTTCACACTCCTCAATTGTTCTCTAAGTAACTGAGTAACTTGAATTTGACTGAAGAATGTGTTAAAGAGATACTATTTGTATTCCAGCCGTTTTCGGTTGAGTGTCGTAAAACCAAAACCAAAGCAATTATTCTGACCAATCACAGCAGATCGTAAACAAGGCGATAAACCAATCAGAATACGAAGCAATGACGTGCAACCAGCGCCAAGCGTGGGAAAATTGGCGCGTGCAACTAGCGATTGGTTTTAGTTTTGCTTCTCATTGGCTGAGAAAGTGGCGCAAGTTTTGTCAACCAATCACAGAGCGAGGTATAGCAAAACCAAGGCAACGGCGAATTACTTTTGACGCTCGATTGAAAACCGTTCTAAGTACTTACATTACATTAAACCTTTAGACTTTGACAACAGAGGATTTTTCTCTCTAGTTCAATAACTATTGCTGTTTTGAGTCAGTCTAAAATACCGTAAGAGTATTACTTCTGGCCATATATATTTGCTCTTGTATTTCGGACTTATTTTACGCTTACTCCAAACATAGAGGAGGGTAGGTTTAAATCGAAAAACTCTGGTGGAGAGAAATTTTAAGATAAAAATGGTACATCCTCTTTAGTTTTGCATCGAAACTTTTAATTGCCCAGTGAGGCATTATGTTCGATGCTATGCCACGAACGTTTGGGTAACAACTGGGATTTCATGAAAGTGAAGTAGAAAACCTAAGGCAGTCATGGTCTGTCTTTATCTCTATAAAAAAGTCTTTAGGCTCCCCTAAATGATTAAAATCGAATTTCAAACAAACATGAACAGAATAAAGTTTTATGGTGGCAGAAAGTAGTGTTTTTCGTCTTTGTTTAGAGGACAAAAGGACAAAAGGACACTGCAACTACTCAGTTCTATATACTGTTATATCAACAGTGCATGTGTTGATTGGTCCGCCCGTGCATTTACACTTGAAATTCAAAATCTCCATCCCGTTACTAGAATCTATTCTTTTGGTAAACTCGCTGTAATCATGATCATTCTTTTCATCCCACACATTCCTTCCGCCGGTCCCCACTCCTAGTGTGTTGTTTTCTAAAACTGGATTGGAGAAGGCAATGGTGACGTCGGTGTCGCAGATGTTATAGGTAACGTACCCTGAACATCCTGCCAAAGACCAGTCTCTTTCATAGTTGAGAACGATGATTTCCTGGCCCGGGTTAATCTTGGGTGGCCAAGAGAAGGAGTCCGCTAGTCGTCCACTGTAGTACCATTCTTTCACAAACGTCATACTGGATTGCGTCTTGTTGTGAATTTTCACGAGGCAATTGCGCGTCTTCATTTTGTGCCTACAAAGTTGCCAACGAGCACAGTGAAATTGTGGTAAACGGATCAAAAACATTTAAGAATTAAGGAAAGTAATGCAACTGCTTACAACCGTTTGAACTTGTGGACCTCCAAATTTCGTAAAACTGCCTCTGTCTACGGTTGGTTATAGGTTTGATGCCTAATAGTCTTGCTGTAGGACTAGAAAACGCGGTATGCAGATTTTGACAAAGCGATTCTCAAAAGGGCTACTGAAATGACGCACTAAATGTAATGTGATGGATATTATTGAAGTTTCAATGTTACGCCGGTGATAGAGCCTAATGCATCCGCTGTAATAAAGAACGACTTTAACACGAGTCTTTCATATTACACTGGCGGTGCTGTATCTGGGACGCAGTTATTTTAAACGGGAAATTCCTTCGTTTTTCATAAGTCAGCATTTCACCCCTGGTCCCCAGATCAGTTCGCTGGTCCGTCACGTTTATATTCCAGTTCAAAATCCCCTGGGGACGGGAAGGAGAGGACCCTGGAGCCACCACTGGTATCATTCAAACGCGACAAAAACGTAGGAAACGTTTTGGTTAGAAGCGCACTCAAAACATATGGGCAACCTGACACTTTAAAATACGCGCGCTCATGATGCAAAACTTGTCCTTTCATTCAAAACAATAGCAAATATCGGGACATAAGCGATCTGCTAAGATCACCGATCGTTTCACGTCTACCTCCGCCAGTGTCATCTATTGCATAACCTGTACCTTATGCAAAAAGTTATACATTGGCGAAACAGGAAGACGACTAGGTGACCGATTCCGCGAACACCTTCGCGATGTTGAGAAAGATGACAAGGACGCATCCAAACCAGTAGTTCGTCATTTTAACCTAACCACTAGCTCCAAACAACACATGGCGATCTGCGGCCTTTCCCAACATCAAGGTACCACGGAAAGCCGCAACAATCTAGATCAAAAATTTATCCTCCAAATCGGCACACCTAATCCCCACGGTATTAACGAACGCTTTTCATGTTACCACCAATAGCGTAGTTCCATCTCCCCTGTATAAACCACACACAACCCATAATTCCTCGATTCGCTCGAAACGTCACGCGTCAGCTTTTAGAATGATCCCCGTACGGTGGTCAATTTGCATTATCAACTCCGTTGACAAACCAAATTTTTGTGTACAACTCTTCCACCGACGCAGCACCACAGTTTCTTTAGAAACTACCCCCTTTATTTAAATATTAAATAGTGTAGCTACAGCAGTTAAGTTGTGCGCACGCGATGTACGACACTTGCAGCGGCGCGCGCTCCTGCAACAAATGTTGCACGCGCAATATTGCGCGCGTTTTCAACCGGTTTCTTATTTAAGCTGTTTTACGCTCAATTACTGTACTTTGTAGCCTTAAGAGTACTATTTTAAATCGTTGGAAGTTTATTTAAATGTGTATTCAGTTATTTAAGGCTTTTTCATGCGTATTGCTTCGCTTGTATGTAACCTTTGTTAGCTTTTGTTTCTAGTAAGTTCGGTGGTGTCGCGAAAGCACACGCGTAAGTACCGCGACACTCAACTAGCGTTATAAAGGATTAGGTTTTTCGTTAGCAAGATCAGCTGACGTAAGATCTGTTAATTCACCGCAAGTTAACAGGTTCCTCCAATTTTGTTATTGTTCTGGTGATCAAGGCAGCACCAAGATACTTATCTTTTACGCTATTTTAGTTTGTTTACGTAAGCGGTTTGTATCTTTACTCGCTTAAGTTCGATTTCATCGCTTATGAATTGTAAATTTAAGACTTAAGTTTTAGATCAAGTTAAGTTGTACACGACATCGTTTTACGGTTATTTGTAAATTGATCTTCATGTTTTTGTTTTTGCTTTTACTTTTGTAACTTTCGAAGCATGTGAAATGTATTTATATCCTATTATTTTAAGAAGGATAAACACATGTTCTTGTTAAGATGTTTTTATTTTAATTATATATATATATATATATATATATATATATATATATATATATATATATATATATGTATGTATTGTTTGTAGGTTTATGGGGTTGGGTAAGGTGGTTGAACCTTGTAGGGGATGCTATATCCTTTTGTTCTAATCACCTGTATATATTCTTTATGTACAAATCTTGAAAGAACTAAATAAATAAATAAATATTTTCGCAAGCTAATTTGTAATTTATTTGTATCTTTTATTTTAGTTCTCACGGTGTTTATAGAGTTTTAAAGAATTTTAATAAACAGCAGTTTGTGAACCAACGCTTAACCAAATCACTGGAGCAATAGTGAGAACTTGCTGAACTACTAGAAGACGTCGAGCAAAGACAACTGCAAGTCAAGCAAGAAGGATAAACAACTAAAGGTCAAGCCCGTAACCGAAGCAAAAAAAAAATTGTTGAAGGCAACAGTGCAAAGAGGGGGGTATAGGGGGAGGGGGGAGGGGGGGGGTAAAGATCACGTTTCACATAAACTAAATCGGGCTTTTCGCGTTTCACGTGCTAAAAACCGCATTTTCACGAGTAATGGACAAACATTTGGCTATTTCACAGAGTTGAGAACAGCTTAATAACTGAGGCCTTAGACTTACCTCTTATTGCCACAAAACAGCCCTAAATGACGTTCTTATGATACGTCCCGATCGTGTTCTCGAAACCATAAAAAGAAAATTCAGTTCTCTGTTATTCCCTCCAACTTCTTGACTCGATTCCTGGGCACTAACATTTTCATCCTTATCTGGTTCTTCATCGGACTCCGTGTCATACTCAGATGCCTGATCCATACTAACTTCGGTGGGCTTTTCTTGCACATTTAAATTCTGATCTCCGTCATGTTCGGATGGTTGGGACCCCACGTCTGTAAAAACGATAACACCGTTGTCACCAAATGGCGCTATACCATGCACTTCGGTACACGAGCGTGTCTTGTTGGAAACGAGAAACACGTGACTGTTAGAATTGAGATCTATCTTAAGTACCCCACACTCGTTGGCAATGAAAAGTGATCCATTGCTGACAAACATATCACGTGCATTCCGACAGTCCTTTGGATACGAATGTGTGGAGTTGATAGAACCTGAGATACCAACTCCATCCAGACTTATCTCGACAAAGTACAGCATGCCGCATTCTTTGTTCGATGCCGCAATTATGGCATCATCACTTACTGCACAAGTGATATCTACTGTCACGTCTCTTTCTAACTTGATGGCATCTATCCGTTTTCCAGCGTTTTTGTAGTGTTTTTTTCTGTTCTCAAGGTATTCTGCGACTCTGTTTCTGAGCTCAGCAACGGTGCCATCTTGTTCCAAGCCGACGCTAAGCAAAAATTCTTGAAGATATTGCTTCGTCTTCAGCTTGCTCGGAATCAAACCGACCTTTCTTTCTATCTCAACAACGGTTAGCGAATTAAGCTCTCCTTCTAACACGAGGGCAATTCCTTTGCCTTGTAAATATGTGAAGCTTTTAGCATTCTTTAAGCCTGACTTGACGACCGTGATGCGGACTGGATTGTGGAAATCACAGCCTGGACTCTTTTTTGATTGGCGAGTAGTCAAGAAACAGGAACTTTCCCATGGGACCCAAGCAAATGGAAACGGGATGTGGATAGAGACCAGCTTTGTTAGTGTCAATCGGCCTGAACTTGTCTGGAATAATGGTATGTACTACTCTATCTACATTCGACCAAACCTTGATAACTTCAGCAGTGTTCCAACAAGACCCTGAGGACCGTGGAAACCTACAAGAGAGACCTGGGGCAAGGTTCATCCCCAGATTCTTTGACCTTTGACAGGAAGTCAGGGTTGATAAGTATTCAGTACGGCAGCCACTAGCTGTGTCCGGAAATGGGGTAGATAGCTCTTCATTTTTATGGTAGCAGATAATTCTTTTTCACGGACATAAGAAGCAAATTCACATTTCACGAAACAAATAACGCTTCAATCACGCTTCACATTAATTAATAAAATCACGATTCACGATGCGAGAAAAAAGAAATTAACGTTTCACGAGAAATAAAAGGGTCCGATCACGGCTCACGAAAATACCCTATACCCCCCTCTGCAAAGACAATGAAGAAAGTTCAGCGACGGAAACCATAAGTAAAACAAGTAAATTAAAGTAAAGGCTTATGAGTTTCTCAGTTGCAAGAACATTATGATACAGAGACACTGTTTAATTAAGAAGATTTGGCAAGTGTCGCCGAAATAAGTTTACAATTACACTTAAGTAAAATTCACGTATTCTAGACAATTATTTTGTCACGAAAGCTGATGCTGCTGCAGAGCTGGCTGCAAGGGAAGCCGAATTTAACGCCCTACAAGAAGAAGCAAAACATAAGGAAACCACTGCAAGAATTGAAGCAGAACTGGTGCAAAGAAAACTGGAGTTGGACCAAATGGAAGCTAAAAAGCAAATAGAAATAGCAAGAGCGAAGCTAAAGGTATATCAAGAAGTCGAAGAATTCGATGACGACATGGACTCCGTTGAAGATGACCTTTTGGACACTTCTCCAATCCAACTAGACCTTGAGACAGAAGCAGCGTCCTTGCCACCGCCTCAAGAACCCAAGCATTCAGTATTAGATACAAACACTTCAAATTCAACCGCTCAGCCCAATCAACAGCCTCAGTACGTACATCGATTTCCCGTAGAGAGTGAAACCACCCATCCGGTATACGTTCAAACGCAAGCACCATCAGGAAACGTAGATACCGTCACCTCGATCGTCACAGCGATAGCTGATTCATTCAGCATGAGTCGCCTCCCAGCACCTGAACCGACCATCTTCAGCGGTGAGCCCATCCTTTATCCGGATTGGAAGTCGTCCTTTCATGCCCTCATACACCGACCGAAAGAACTTACCGTCAAGCGAAGAGAAGATGTATTATTTGAAACGATACGTGAGTGGATCTGCCAAAGAAGCTATTAACGGACTTTTCCTGCAAAGTTCGTCAGAAGCCTACGAACGAGCGTGGAACATTCTAGACGAGAGGTTCGGTCACCCGTTCATAGTAACACTGAATGCCTACAGAGACAAGCTACGAAAATGGCCCAAGATCGGTATGAAAGATCACCAGGGTCTCAGAAGATTTGCTGATTTCCTAACAAGTGTGGAAACTGCTATGCTAGTAATCGAGAATCTAAACGTCTTGAATGACTACATGCATGGAAAACTACTCACCAAATTACCAGACTGGCTTGTTTCACGGTGGAGCAGAGAAGCCACGAAAAGAATGAAAGAAGAAAAGAAGTATCCAGATTTCACGACCTTCACAAACTTCATCAGTGCTGAAGCAGATCTCTTATGCAATCCTACTTCGGCGTCGTGTCATGCTGTGAAGGAGGTGGAAAGGGCAACAGAGAGCACTCATCAGGAACCAAAACCGAAATACGAAGACAAAAGGTCTGTTCATAGCACCAAGACGACGGAAGAACGGTTCAAAAGAGCCAAACAGAACCTCAAAGTCGCAGCCGCAGTGTTCATTCTGTAAAAAGACCGACCATCTGTTAAATGCCTGCGTAAAGTTTAAGGCGGAGACACGCAAAAACAAACTGAATTTTGTCAAGGAAAACAGCCTTTGTTTCGGATGCCTGAGAAGGGGCACATGTCTAATGATTGCAAGAAGAGGCTGACCTATGCGACTTGTAACAAGAATCACCCCGCCTGTCTCCACGAAGAAAGATATCCTAAGAAGCCAGAAGAAAAGAAGAGAAGTTAAAAACAGGAATCCACCAATGTTCGCAAGACTACTTCATGTAAATCGCAAGGCGCCTCCAGTGCTAGCACCTCTATGATAGTTCCTGTGTGGATGTCATCATTGTCGGAGCCCGAAAAGGAAGTATTGGTTTACGCAATTTTGGACACGCAAAGTGATGCTACGTTTATCCTTAAAGAAACCTGCGACGAGCTTGATGCAGAAACACATCCAACGAAGCTTCGACTGAGCACCATCACTAGTCAAGACTCGCTCGTCGATAGTCAAAGAGTCTTAAGACTTCAAGTGAGAGGATATAATTCTGACGTTAAGATTCATATCCCGGTCGCCTTTACGAGTATGTCTATTCCCGCCGATGAAGAGCACATCCCTACTAAGGCCATAGCTAAGAACTGGGAACACTTGAGACGGATTGAAGACAAAATGCACGACCTATTTGACTGCAATGTTGGGTTGCTTATTGGATACGACTGCTCGCAAGTGTTGACCCCAAGAGAAGTTCTTGCTGGTAGCAATAACGAACCATATGGCATTAAAACTGATCTTGGATGGAGTATCGTTGGTGGAAGTGACGTAAGGAGTGGACGGTCCCTTTGCCACAAGATTGCAGTAAGGGAAATACCCGCTGTAACAATGACTGACATTGTTCGAGTCCTTGAGTCAGATTTTCAGGGAGCTAAGGATGATAAGAAGACTTCTCAAGAGGATTTAAATTTCCTAAAGATTATGGAAGAAGGAATTGAGAAGACCGGAAACGGACACTATGAAATGCCACTGCCTTTCAAGGAACGACCTCTTTTGCCCGACAACCATTGGCGTTAATTCGTCTTGAACATCTCAAGCGAAAGTTCCTGAAAGATTGAAAGTATAAAGAAGATTACGTCAAATTCATGAATGAAATATTGAGCAGAGGTGATGCCGAAGAAGCACCAGTGCTTGCGCAAGAAGAAGGAGTGAAGTGGTACATACCTCACCATGGTGTTTATCATCCGAAGAAAAACAAGATCAGAGTTGTATTTGATTGGTCAGCAAGATTCAAAGGAACTTCTTTGAACGATCACATGCTCAGTGGACCCGACCTTACCAACAATTTGGTGGGCGTACTATGCAGATTCAGAAGATACCCTTACGCCATTATTTGCGACGTGGAGAAAATGTTTCATCAGTTCATCGTGCGTCAAAACGACCGAGATTATCTGCGTTTTCTGTGGTGGCCCAATGGCGATATTAACCCCTTAAGTGCGTTATTGAGGTAGTCAGTACGTCACAAACACCGTTAGTGCTTTGAAAACCTACAACTTTCCCAAATCCCTTGCTAAGACACACATGTTAAATGGGGGTTCTGGCACAGTTGCACACAAAAAATACATATCAAACAAAGCCTCGCCGCTTGCTCCTCGGCTTTGTTTGATATGTATTTTTTGTGTTTACTGCTGCCAGAACCCCCATTTAACATGTGTGTGTAAGCAAAACCGGTTTTAACCGGTTTGAACCAGTTTTGCAGTCAAAACAATGTAATTTGTGCTACTTTGTCACGCCTATTGAAGAAAAGTGTACACATTATATACCCCAATATGGCAGCATCACTATTCGGGGATGACATACTTGCCGAGTTTTACGGAAATGACGTGGCGGCGGGGGTAAGCCCCGGGGTGGGGGGAAACCCCGGGCCGCCCGCCCAAGCCCGACTTGACAAACTCGAACAATTAGCCAAACAAGAGGGGTTCTCTTATTAATAATTCGTTTGATGAATTACAAAAATTTGTTGTTACAACGGATGATGAAAATGACTACTGGGATTACGATGATGATGATTCTGAGACAGAAGAGGAGCAAAAAAGAGGGAAGAAGAAGAGCTGGAAGAAGCACGTGAAGAATTGGAATATATGAACTCTCTTTGCGAATGTTGTTTTATACCAAAAGGGTTCTGTTCTTCCGCTGATGATGATTTTATTCTTCCACCAGAGATCACAAGCAACCCTTTGCTTTGTGAACCGTTTCTAAAACATGTAATAAAAAAAAAATCGAAGAACGGGGAGAAATGGGTTGGGATGAGGTGAATGAAGTTAACCGTACGGCCCCCGTTTGTGACAGAAAGGAAAGAATATCAAGAATATTGTTTTCAAAATATTTACCTTGTGCTTTCAATGGGCTTTGTGACTTATGCCCCAAACAAGGAGATGAAAAACACTATATTGAACCGCCTTGGTTTGATCCTGAAGACTATGAAGAAGAATTTTTGGTACGTTGTGAGAGAGATCATGTTTATTACTGACCTTTCACCAATAAATATCATATGATACAGAAAGTGTGTCGGGGGTTTCCCCATCCATAATATCGTTTTCGTTTTTTGTTTCTTTCATCGCTTCGACAAATTCAAAGGTAATTTGTCTTACCTTTTTTTGCCAACCAGGCGTAAAAATGTCCGAGACAACATACAAAATCCCTTGTGCCAAGGCTATCATTGTGCCTTATATCTTTTTCATTTTTTTAAATGGAGTGACGCAACCAGCCTAGAAGCTGGATTTCTTTAAGAAAGTTAGATAAAATCTCACATTTTCCCCTCAAAATTTAGTTCAAAGCTGCGCTTGCTGCCAGCTTTTTTCTGAATTCCTCGCGAACCTCTTCTCTTATTTTTTTTAAGGTCTGGTGGCGCCGGAGCTGGCTGTTTTTTTGCGAATTTTGCACGCAAAGCCTTTTTCATTTGGTTATAGCTTTTAATTTCAGCCATTGCATGTTTGAACCCCGATTATCATCGAGTGCCTTGGAAACAAAAGCATTTATTGTGTCGTGCTTTGCAACGGCCAAAGCACTCAGTCTGTTGTGTTTGTTAACTTTTCTTTCAAGCCGTTTGTTGACACTAGTCAAAACAGTGGAAACCGCACCGCAAACACCCCCCATAACACCGAGAGGAACACTGACCACAATTCCAACGCCTGTCAGTGCAGAGGCGACAGCTTCAGAAGAAAGAGCTGTTGTTGCAACTCCAAGACCGGCAACAGCATAGCTGCAGGCTTTTTGAGCCTTTTTATATTTTTTTAGCACAACCCTGTAATGCTCCGCCTCATCAGAAATCTGTTTTTCAATTTTGCTGAGCTCAGTCAGCCGAAAAGTTTCGGCATTGGGAAGAACAGGATAAAGCGGTGTATACTGCTGTTCTGCAACACTTTTTGGTGGAGCAGACGCTTCGGGGGCAAATGGCATCACATCCTCATTCGGCATGGTATAATGAACCAAATTTTTTTCTTTAAATTATCATCAACTCAAAGTAAAGCTTTTGTCCGCGGAAATCAAACAGTTCTCCATTTTCATCTTTGACCGAAAGCGTTACGCTGTTTACATGTTCACTCGTCGAAGCGGCGCGAAAGACTTGCTGTTCGAGCGCACGATAGTTTATTGTTTCGAAAGCCTCCCCCGCAATATCGAACTTGGCAAGAAGGTTTGTTTTTGCTCCATTAAACAAATTTTGGTCTTTGTTAACCAAGTCGCAGTACACAAAGAAGACACTCGGACCATTGAGTTTTGAAATAAACACACTCGAAGTAATACGTCCGGGGATATTAAGAAAATCTACTAAAATTTGGGGAAAAACAAGGATATTATTTTGAGGGTTATTAATTGCCACAACTCCAGATGGGTCATTTACCTCGGCGGTTACATTAGCGTTGAGTTGTTTAAAAATAGATTTAAGATTTTTTACGAGACCTTTGGGAGTGTAATTTCCTGGAGGAAACCCTTTTGTAGACGTAATTTGATTGTGGGCATTTAACAACGAAATTAACCCAGATTTTTTTACATTTAGCCAAGAATTGCAAAGCGAGCAGGAAATAAGCTGGACATAATCAGCTTTCGGAACCCGCTCGTCGAAATATACGGTGCAGGGGTTGTCAGTTGTGGAAATAGTGATCACAACCATTGTATTTAAAGTAAAGATTAAAATTCAATTGAAAATATCACCCTTTTATAAGATGGCAAATTTTTTTCAGTGGGTGCAAACGCCAGAGGCCCTCCAAATTTCAAAAAATGCAAAAGACAAGGCTTGGGCCGAGTTTTTGTCGAAATTCCCCGATGCCGACAAGAGTAAATTTACCGCGGAAGCCAACTTTACCGAAGACCACAAGGCAACAGCGGAAATTATGTACAAAGCAGGGCCCGACTATCTGAAAAGTGTTTTCGGTTCAGACAAAAAATATTGGCCACAAGCAATGAAACAGGCACTGGGAATGCAACCAAGCGGCGGTTTCCCATCACAGTTTTCCGCCTTTTTGGGGCGCCCGCCGCAGACAATCCCAGCCGTTGATTTCAGAGAAAAAATTCAATCGCAGATTGGCGAAAAGCTGAACGGTTTGCAAAAAATTTATGTAACACCCACAGACTTTTTTACAACACAGTACAGGAACATTTTTTAAAGACACAAAGATAACATTCAACACATCTAAAGTTGCAAGGAAATGGCTTGGCGGCCCACACATGGGGTTTTGGCCTCAACAACTGAACTTTGCGTTTTGGTGTGCAACAACGGGCTGTGGTATGTCGAGAGAGATTTTGACGGGTGACGTTTTGGGGAATGCCCCAGGAGCCGAGCAGCTCCGCTCCTTTTACCTCTTTCACGTTTATTTCACAACAAGGCGAATTCTGTTTGAGATGGGCGGGATTCAAAGCATAAGTTCTCTGCCTGATGGCCCCAATTTTGACCAAAAAAATAACAAATACGACAAGGCTTCTTTCAGAAGGATTTGCGCAGAATTCGGTGTCAATCCTAGCACAGACTTTCGTTTCACACACGGTCAAAACCACGGCCTCGGTTACGTATTCATTCAGTAAGACAACGGCGACTTTGCTCAAAAGCTCTGGCAGTATCCCACAGATCTTTCAAACCCATCAAACCAAAAGTTTTCCGACGAAAGCGGAGCCAACACTGGGGAAGACGGCGGCAACGTTCTTCATTTCATCAGAAACGACCAGGGCGCAGATAAACAGTTTGAGTATTTTGTGCCAGATTTCGCATACGGGCTCACTCAAGCCGGCATGGGCCGCCTGAACCAGTCAATAGAAGCGTTTGTTTACTGCATTCTCGGCGCCCAGGTAAATGTAAGAAGCAGCATTCTTGGGAATGGCGGGCGAGCCAAGGAGGCGCAAAGAGAGTTTCTTATTCTAATGGAAGACTCCATTCATACACCAGACATTTCGAAAAGCGTTCAGCGTTACCAGCTAGCTGTGGATGAAGCAAAGGTTCGTTTGAATCTGGCAGTCGCTCCGGGGTGTTGGCTGATGCCATCAAGGATGGTTTTGAACTCAGGAAGCGTTGTTGGTTACAACAACAAGCTTAAGCAGGCGACGCCGGAGATGAAACTTGAGGTAAACAATGACGTTAATCAGGGAACAAAAAAAGCGGCCCTTCACCTGATGGCAGGCGGGCCTTCAAAGATAAATGTAGCCAACAGCCACCCCTCTAACCCAATTCACAAAGCCGTAATGAAAGCCCAAATCCCAACAAAAACATCACCGCCACCACCAATCTCAAATCTGGCTGAAACACCCAAATCTTCGGATGAAGAACCAACCCCACCAGCGGACTCCGGAAACGATACCCACAACATTAACAAAATAGTCGTCGCGGTAGGAGCCCTTGTAATTGCTGGGGTGGTTTTCTTTTCAATGGGGCGCCGCAAAACTAGCATAGCATCTTCTTAACATAGTTCTCCACCAGAAAAGCTACGACAGCAAGAATAATCAGCCAGGTGTGCTCGGCAAGAAAGCTGATAGCCTCGCCAGCGGTTTTGAAAAGGAAAGAAACAATCGAGCCGATCAGGCCGGGCAAAAGCGAAGCTGTTTTTTGCCCGATTTCTTTCAGCCCGTTTCCCAGCCCCTTTCCGAGGGCTTTCAAAGAGTTGGTGATGGCTCCAACCACAGCGCCAATCGTGACACCAGCAGCAAGAAATATGGCCGTAATGGTAACGCCATATTTTTTGAAAATCGCTTTCACCCTCTCACGTAGAGGGAGCTCGCCTTCTATTTCTGCAATCTGTGTTTGCAAACGAGCGAGCTCTTCTTCATTTTCCGCCACTCTTTCTCGAGCCGCCTCTTTGTCAGAGGGCGAGGCATCGGGGTCATCGATTATTGCTTTATCTTCGACAATTTTCTTCTGAAGTTCAGCTTCTTGTTCCTGCAGGTCATCGAGTGGTTTTGTGCTGTTAAGGCGATTTTCCAATTCAGCTGTTTGTTCCCTCATTTTGGCGAGAGTTGCTCTTTTTTCTTCGAAACTTTTTTCCACTCTTTCTTTGGTTTTGGTTTGTTTTCTGGTTTCCGAAATTCTTTTTTTCTCATCGGCAATGTCTTTTCTTAGATTATTTTCCAACATCTTTTTCCTTTCGATTTCAGATCTGTTTACGAATGCAGAACCTCCCTCATCTTCCAACTGTTCATGTTGAGTCTTTGTTCTTTCAAGATCGTTTTCAAGTTTTTGCAGTTTTTGTTTTCGTTTATCAAGTTCTGCATCTACTTTTTGGACCTCCTTTAACTGGCGCCTTTCTGCATCTAAATCCTTCTGAGCTTTCCGGGTTTTTTGTTTGTTTTCCTCTATTAAATCGTCTGCCTTGGGTCCCAGAAGTTTTTCATTTTGCCTCATAAAGCTCGAAGAAAAGTCAAAACCACTTCCCTTCTTTGTTATGATCTTTGGTCCGGACCTTCCCCCTTTTGGACCAACAACTATGACGTCATCTTGCCCACCCGCTCTATTCGCCAAATTCCTGGTGTCAATTCGTTTAAGCAAATCATCGCTAACCTGTGGGAAGCGTCTTTTAATAAAATTTATTACACCCGTGGGGGTTGTTGGCTCTTCTTCTCTTACAAACCCAAAAACCGAATCCCTTAATCTACTAAGCCTGTCCCCCGGTCTATTAAATCCCTCTAATAAATTGGAAGTTTCATCAAAAGATGTTTCCGGCAGCCCACTTGTTTCTAATAAATAATAATAATAATAAATGTCTTTATTCATCATAAGATAAAAACTACATATCTTATGTTACATAATTGAAGTCACAATAAAATATAGTATTAGATCACATGTGAAGATCGTATTTATAAGTTAATCTATTGATAAATGTATTCTTAAAACGTTCTGTGTTAATCAACGTGCGGGCACTATTTTTATAACGTAAATTGTAGTCGATGACCTTAGCCTTTGGGACTTGCTCATGTAGGGGGTGTATACTAAGTTTACAAATTTTTCTAAAAAGTTTCCGGTCTTGTTTTTCCAATAAAGCTCTTATATTCAATCTGGCAGAGATGTATCGCCTTTTGTAGCATCTGTCTAGAAAATCTTGCACTGTTGTTAGTTCTGGCTCTGAGGCTCCGTAGACCACTAGTGCATAGGTAACATTGGGTAAAACAATTGTCTTAAATAAATAGTCTACCTCAAACTGATTACACCCCTCCTTCCGCATAGATCTTATCACATATAAACATTTGTTGGCCTTACCAAGCTTGCTTTTAACATGCTTATCAAATCTACAGTCTTGCTGGAAATTGAGTCCTAAGACAGTAAGTTCAGAGCATTGTGGTATATTCGATATCATATCAATGTGCACATCGGTATGTCTTTTCTTTCGGAAAACAAGTTCCTTGCACTTACTAGGATTACATTTCATTAAGTTACTACAAGACCATTCTAAAAACGTATTAACAAGTCCAGCCGCTGCGTCATTGTTCTTAAAAACAGGAACGACAATTGTGCAGTCATCAGCATATTTAAAACAGATAGTTTCTTCCCCTATACTAATCTCTAAGTCATTCAGATAAATGCTAAATAAATAGGGACCACTAACACTCCCTTGTATCGTACCCTTATTTACTTGCTTCCAATCACAGATAACATTATTGTATACCACCCTTTGCATTCTGTCCTGTAGAAAATTCAACCACCAATTGACTATATATGGATTTAGAGGGATGTTTTTAAGTTTGTTTGCTAGAAGATAGTGGTTTACAGAGTCAAAAGCCTTACTAAAATCCATTGTGAACATCCTAACAGCTACGCAGTTAGGATCATCAAGGAACTTGCACACTTTATGCTGAATCATGACAAGAGCATCCGTACATGAACCACCCTCCCTGTACGCGAACTGCGAGTTACTTAGGTTGTCCTCTACAATCTCCTGGGCATGCAGCCTATAGACAACTTTTTCGAAAGCCCGAGCGATGACCGGTGTTACGTTGATCCCTCGATAATCCCCATTGCCTACCGGGATCTCGACTTTGGGAAGAGGATTAATGTTGGCACTCTTCCATGATTTTGGCCAAGTGTGAGTGGAAAGTGACAAGTTCCACAGGCTGGTAACTATAGGTGCAAATATCTCAGCCTGGTCTTTCCATACCCAATAAGGAATCTGGTCAGGGCCGGTGGCGGTTTTCTTTAATCCTCTTAGTACATTCCAGACCAGTCGCTCGCTAATTTCCGGGACCTCACAGTTTTCCCTGATTTCCATAAGATTTGGTTCTATATAATCAGTGTCAAAGCATAGGTCACCAAAATAGTTATTCAAGTCCTGGAGCGTTTGATTATCAAGCTTAATACACGAACAGCGACGGCGCTGGGATAATACATCAACATTTCTCCACCATTCCCGACTTCCCAGTTTGGCATCGAGAAGCAGTCTACGGTTGTCACTAATGACATCAGAAATCCTCTTGCTTAGCTCTCGCTGACGATCTGCATTAAGCACCGAAACTCTAGATTTTCTTCTGAGCATATATTTCACCAGCGGAGTCATCCAAGTGGGATCTCTTGAGGAAATAGAAACAGTTCTTAGTGGCATACACTTATTCATGATGGTTAAAATCTTTAGCTCAAAACGTTGTACCGCATCCTCGATATTTTCAGCCTCGATGACATCACGCCAGTTTTCCGCGTCCAGAGCAAGATAGAGGGTTGATTTTCGATGTTCCCGGCAATCTCTGAGTCTGACTTTCTGCCGAATGGGCCTCAGCTTTTTGCCGGCAGGTACAATGAAACCCAAATGATCTGTCCTCATTAGCATTTTAACAGGATAGCTTTTGCCAAACAGATCTGATCTTGCAAATGAGTCCGCATCGGAATTTCTTCACCGCCATGATATGGTATAGATGTGTATCCCGGTTGGTAGAAAGGCCTAGTCATGTCAACCTCATTATCGTCATCATCATCTTCCTCATCCAATAAAGGATCAAGATAATCGTTGTCGGGTACACCCCCTTCTGCCATTGCGTAATATATTAATTTTTTTAATTTTCCAATTGAATTTTTAACTCTAGTTTATATCATGGCCGCTGTGGACCTTCTCCCCACACACAAAGAAAAAATTCAAGGCGCTATGAAAGCCGAGCGCAAGATTAACCGAATAACATTTGTCAAGAGTGAAGCCAGCCCCGGTGAGAGTCTTTATGTTTCAGTTCCCAAACTCAATGAAAACGAGGTCCTTGTCCATGGCTCTCTTTCCCTGCTGTTCAACATTGATTTAACAGGCGGCCACGCCAACAACTATCTCGTGCAAAACGTCTCACGGGCACTGGTTGTCAAGCTGGTCGTGAAGTACGGAGGCACAATTTTGCAGGATACGGATGGCTACGACATTTTAAAAATATGGGAAGACTTTTTCCTTTCCAGTGAGGAGCGGGACAACATGATTCTCGAGGGAATTCAGAGCAATAACCTCAACAAGATTCGCTCAAATGCCGGTGACAAGCCCAACTCAGGTGTCGCTGCTGAAGAAAGGCTGGAAACAATTTACAAGAACAAGTATCGCATCCGGCTCGACCACCAGATCCTGTCTGACCACGGAATCTTTTACCCCAAGCTCTTTACAACAACCTTTTGTTCGAACTTACTCTAGCAAATGCTATAATGTCGTGAAAGGCTCTGACATCACAAAACTCAAATACAAGCTGACAGACATCCAGATTGAGTACGAAATGATTCGAAGCGAAACTTTGGCTACCGCGGCTGAGAGTGTTTATACCAGCGGGCAAGGGTTCCTGTATGACCATGTGCACCGGGAAGAGGTTGTGATATTTGCAAAAGGATCCGCAACGCGTATAAACCTCCGTGTTAACCCACAAAGAAAATCTTTGAAAGGAATTCTTCTATTTTTCATCGAACCTTACACCGCGGGTGCCAGGGACTCGGACAAGTTTTTCAATCCCGACATCAAAAAAGTAAGCGTCACGGTTAACGGCGCTCCCAACCGACTGTACAACAACGGCCTCGATGGCAATGACATTTGGGAGGAAGTCAGCCGCTTTTTCATGAAAAAGGCGAACAAGACACAACACATGAATTTGACGAAGTTTTACACAGGCGACCGCTTCGGACTTCTCATTGACTTGTGGTCAATGGTGGCCCAGGAAATGCACGGGAGCGGGGTTAGGCTTGTCAACACGAAGGACGGGGTACAGCTTGAGATCGAGCGGATTGCCAGCGGATCTGGAAACGTCAATTGCCATGTTTTCACAATAAGCGACTCGCAGTTTAACATTCTCCAAAGGCAATTGCATTCTGTAGAGTATTCATAGGATGAACCCGGATAACATTCCATTCAACGCTCTCATAGTGGGGCCGACAAACTCAGGCAAAACAAGGTTTGTTGTTGACCAGCTCAGGGGCCCATTCCGAAGAAAGTTTGACTACATTGTTCTTATCTGCCCGACGTTCGCCCACAACAAGACCCTCTTTCGATTTGGGGAAAACGACCCGCGGGTGTATGTGATAATTTGCGAGCAGCATGAGGTGGAACTTTGGTTGAAAATCGTAACTTTTGCTTTCTAGGGAACCAACACCCTCATAATACTTGACGACTGCGCAGCCTCGAAAGAGGTAAAAAAGCGCACAGGCCAGCTGGTGCATCTTGCCTTTTCAGCGAGGCATCTCGGCATCAGCGTATGGGTTTTGACACAGAAGTACACAAGCATAACCGCGTCTTTCAGGGAAAACATTGCGGCGGTCGTTCTTTTTTACAACCCATCAGCAAAAACCACAAAATCTATATTTGAGGACTATGCAGGAGACCTACCACCCGAGGAGTACAAAGGCATGATTTCAAAGCTGAAAGAAAGAAAGTTTTCTTTCCTTGTATTCTCGCTGCGGCACCCGTTCGGGGTCCGGTTGTTTTCGAATTAAAAGCTGAATATAACGATGGATGAAATCGAGCAGATGGCCGGAGAAATTTTGAACAATCTAGAAGCAGAACCAGCGGGCAGGGCGGAGGGTGGTGTTATGGCTTTGGCCGCTGGACCTAACATTTCTGCTCTCCGCGAACAGCTGGCCGTTTTGGTGTCGACTGGGAAGGCCAAGGAGGCCATCGGCGTGCAGCTGTCGCACAAGCAGGTTAAGCGCCTCACCGACAAAGAGGATGAGAAGTATGCCGAAAGGTATGAAGCTTACGTGGGCTCGAAGACAACCGATAGCTTGAACGACAGCTTCATTTTTCTTGCAACCAAAGCAGTTGGATCGGCTGTCGACATTTATGACATCAAAGCTTATCAAAAAGAACTTAGAGAGGACTACATAATCAACAAAGAGCTTTCCAGCTTGGCCGGCAGCGCTGCTTTGAATTTTGGCAAGTATCTTGCTGTTGCTAATGCGGCACTGATCACTGCAAAACACATTGATTTTACCAGACAAAAAGATGAGCAGGATGAGCCAGTAACGTTTGCTGAACAAATTCCCGAGCAATCCTCAGCAACTGCTGACAATTACTCACCAACTGCTGACAATTTTGCTGGCTAATTAAACTTTGTTCTGTTAGAATATCTTCGCAATGGCGGAAGCGCAACCTGAAGCACAGACTGCCGAAACACCGGCAACTAAACCACAGCCATCGAATGGACAACTTACTTCAACTGTTCCAACCACAGAACGCAAAAAAGACCCCGCACGACAGGCTGCGGGCAAGGCCGCGGCTGAAAAAACGAAACAGGCTCGAGAAGCGCAGAAAAAAGAATTGGAAGATTCCAAAGCAGAACTTGCAAAACATAAAGAAAAGGAAGCTGCGTCTGCTGATTACCACACATCAGGGCAGGAAGCTGCGGCCGAAAATTCATTTTCTTTCGGTACCGTTCTGGCCTTGGGTGGTCTTCTTATTGGGGTGGCCTCCCTTTATTATCAGCGTGAAGTGGCGCAAGAAAGAAAGTCCCCCTGTTCCAAGCGAGCCGGCTCCTGCTCCGCGGAGGAAAAGGGGGATCAGGAAAATGGATTAATTTTTAATTTGAAGTTTTGTCGCAAAGTTATATTGGCATGTCAGCCAAGACAGATAACAAGCTTGTCAAAACGGTCATGGATGCGGCGGTTCTTACCGGCATAGTTGCTGGCATTGGTTGGGGCGCGAAAAAGGTTTTGAAAGAAAATTTAACAAATGACCCCAGTAGCAGCGGGATGAACTACGCAAAAATGACTGCAGTCGTGGCGGGCGCTATCGCGGCCAAACAATATCTTGAGGACCAAAAAATACTCCCCGACAACGTTTGATCCAGCTGCGCTGGGTCTCCTTTCTTTTCCCTGCACCCGGAGGGTGATTTAAAAAATAGGCTCTTGGTATAAGAGATGGAAACGATCGCAGTCGTGGTTGGCGGCGCGATCCTCAATGCGGCAACTTTTATTGGTGGCAATTATCTTGCGAAGGCGCTTGGCGGCAGCGACGACGCCGCGCTCGACGAAAAAAAGCGCCACGACTAGGCTCTCGAGGATTACCAGGCGGCTTACGCTAAATACAACCGCCAGCGCACCCAGCTTCTTGACTGGATCCAGACAAACGAGCAAATAAAAGCGCAGGCTAAGCAGAACTTCACCAACACCGACTACGCTTTCAAACTTTACAACCAGGCCCATCCCAACCGACTTATGGCTCCGCTGAAAGAACCCAAGTTCTCCGATTTCTACCAGCCGAGCGAGCAGCAAAAAAAGGGCGAGCTGGTTTTTTTGGGCGCCGGTACTCTCGCTTTGGGCTATGCTGCTTTCCGTTTCCTTTGAAAAACCAACTAGCGCGCCTGCCAATTAAAGAAAAAATTTTGAATGTATATGGGTGTTAGCCAAAGTGTTGAGACCACGCATGTTTCTAAAGGGGAGGGAGATGAACTTTCGAATTCAGAAAGTGGCCGCAATGAACTTTTAAAAGTTACATACAGTTTGTTTTTTAACTATGTGCACAGGAGTTGGACTGTATATGATGAAAATCTTAATTCAAACAGTCTTTCCAAACTGATTGACAAATTGGAAGTGGCTTCGAAAAAAATTATAAACCAAGCCCGCGGGGGTTTTACATCTGATGGAACTTTTGCGGACTATTTTTACCCTGTGTTGGATTTTGTTGAAAAACACCCCACCAGCCTTAACCACCACAACTTGAGGCGTATTTTTGATATAAACATTAACCTTTTGATAGCTGCAAAAGAATCTTGTTCTAAAATGTAATGATCCCGATAAATATGATTATATAAGGCAGGGATACGTTTTAAATATGCGGAGTTGAAGAAAAAAAGAAGCAAGTATATGGACGCCAAACTCGCGAAGATCTATTACAGCCCAGGAGGTTATTGGAAAAGCCTCGCCGCGATCAAAAAAACTGGCTGAAGCTGCAAAGATATCTGAGGACGTTGCAAAAAAGTGGCTAATCAAGCAGGCTCTTTGGCAGATCTATCTTCCGCCGCCGCGCCGAATTCCTCGGCCGAAGTTCGATGTTTTCACGCCCAACAAGGTGCACCAAGCTGACCTTCTTTTTTTTGCCGCATGACAAACTCCCCCGCAGGCGCAAGGTGTACAAGTACGCGCTGACACTTGTCGATGTTGCCAGCCGTTACAAAGAGGCCGAACCTTTGACCTCAAAAAACTCTGACGAGGTCGCTGCGGGGTTTCGCAAAATTTACAGGCGCTCGCCTCTGAAATGGCCGGAAATGCTGCAGGTAGATCCCGGACGTGAATTTATGGGTGAGGTCACTAAAGAAATGGGAAACCACAAAGTATATATCAGACGCGGGCAACCCGAAATTCACCGCGACCAGGCAATTGTCGAGCGTTTCAACCGCACGCTGGCGGAGCGCTTGTTTGGTTACCAGTATGCAGTGGAAATCGGTTTGCAGGAAGGCCAGCGATCTGTCGCGTGGGTGAAACGGCTTCCGGAAGTTGTTGCGGCTTTGAACAATGAGGAAACAAGCCTGACTGGAAAGAAACCGGCGGTTGCGATCAAAGAAAAGGCAGTTGCTTCCAAACCTTCAACCACATATCAAAGGCCTGTAGGTAATCGCGAAAAGCAGCTTCCCATCTTGTCAACGTCCGCTATCTTTACAAACCGGGCGAACTGGAGGGCGGCAAAAAAAGAGCCACAGACCCTGTCTGGTCTTTGAAAGTCTTCAAAATTGAAAGAACTGTCGTTAAACCTGACACGCCTGTTTTGTATTATTTGTATGACGGACCCCAACGCAGCTTCGTGCGCGAAGAGCTGTTGGTTGTTCCGCCAAACACAGAGCTACCCCCCGAAAAGCTCATTTAATTTCGAAACAAATAATTATTTTCAGGTGTATATGGCAACAAGACAATTGAACAAAGAATAATTGGTAATATATGGTGCTGCCAGTTCCACCGGAGTTGCAAGAAAAATTTTACAGGAAGTTATTAAACAAAAAGTTAAAGACAAAAAAAGGATGGGGTGGGATGAAATTCACAGAAAAATTAAATGCGGACATATAAATTGGGCTCAAAGATTTTATTGTGATACATGTAATCCATTTTCTACAAATGAAGATGTTTTCTTTAGTGAAATTTTGTGTAGCCCAAGCCAATTGATAGAGAAGTTGAATCTTATAAATTATATAATAGCAGATGGTTTATATAACGAGGTATATTCAGAATCAGAAATAATAGAACGAAATCGTATTTTAATAAAAAATTCTAATAAAATAAAAAATTTAATAAAAAAATACTCACCTAGCGTTTGGATGCACCAAGAAGGGCAATCTAAATTATCCGATATTTGATGCTTTCCAGTTCAGCTTTAGTTGGCCTCGAAAAGCTCATCTAACCACTGATCAATGCTTTCCAGTTCAGATTCAGTAGGAATGGATGGAGGCGGAGGATTGTACCCAAAGATCCCATCTAACCACTCATCGATGGCTTCCATTTCTGCTTCCGTCGGCAGAGGATTGTACCCAAGAGCGTTTGTGTGCACCCCATCATCTTCTATCCATCGTTTTGTGTCAAATGCAGACAGAGACGTCTTGTTCACGTCCATCTCAAAAATTTTGTGCTTTTCGCTTCGGAGAATGTTCATTCCGTGCGTCAGCTGTTTCTTGGCTAACAATGTTTCTTTGTACTGCTCGTGCCTGATTTCTTTTTTGACCACGTTCTTTTTTACACCTTTGGCCTTTTTCATGTTTTTTTCGTCGGCCAACATAACTGAATACATTTTTGGCCGCAAACCTACATACTCTGCGATTGGAGCGCCCGCGCACTCATCTTTCATTTTCCCCAAAACCTTTTTGTTGGTTTGTGAATGCAGCGGGTGGGTTTTCGGGTAGTCGCTTGTGTCGAAAAGATTTTGGCCGAGGCAACCTCCAGGCCCCATATCTTTGTATATGTCCTCTGTTTGTATCAGAACCATGAAGCTGTCTGTATCTGTGTACAACAATTCACATCTGTTTCCATACAGCTTCTTCAGGACATTGTAGTAGAAGTCATCCATCAGAATTTTACTGTTTTCCAAGATTGTCGCGCCGGTGTAAACAGGTTTGTTAAGGCAGAGTTTGCTTTTGCGCATGCATTTACCTGCAAGATCGTTTGCGAAGAACTCGTGACGTGCATACAGTGGGTTTGCAATCAGCTTTCTCATCCTGGTTGTCTCGTGGGGGCGCACCAGTTTCACATCCATGCGGCTGCGCAGGTTTTCCATCGTTTTCCCGAAAACAGAGTTGTTCATAAGCTTGTAGAAGTCTTTTTCGAATGTGTTTTTGGCCTTCTTTCTGAACTTCGTGTTCATCGTGATGTATGGCTCCATCCATTTCTTTTGTTCGAACTCCAGCATTCTGTGGACTTTCTTCAGCCGCATGCCCTGTTTCAGGTAGAACTGGAGGTTGCGGTAGTGTACAACGTAGTTCTTTTTGTCCTGCAACGTCAACAGGAGCTTTTGGCAATCTGGAGGGTTTAGATTTAAATCATTTATCATTTTCTTTTGGTATGGGGACATCCATTCTTTTTTACGGCCTTTTTCTCAGGTGCAAGAGGATAGCCATTGTGTTCTTCGTGGAGCTCTCGGGGATACTCGAGGTCGACTTCAAGGAAATAACCTTTTTTGTCGTCTTCTGGAATCTCCAGAATTTCTTCCTCTGAGGGGACCCAAGAATTCCATTTGAATTTCCCCACTGGAAGGGCTTTGCTCATTGCCCATCCATAAAGGTTGTTTGCATAATAGTACATGATATAGGTTGTTGGTTTGCTGTCATCATAACCTGGCACCAGTGGGTTGTTTGCTTTGGCGTACCTCTTGCTTACCATTGAAATGCCTCCCCACATACCCCGCTCTATAAACAGATGCATGTCCACGTCTGTCAGAAGTTCCAGCTTGGCTCCTGTCTTTTTCAGGAGAGCGTCCCACGACACGCCTGGGGATGTATAATAGTGGGCTGGATCCAACCCATACTGCTTTTGGCATAGATCACGGAAATTTTCAAATACATCAGCCAGAAGAGCGACGTCTGTTTTAACATACAGGTCGTGATAGTCGCCGAGCGTTTTGCAACCAAATGTTTCCCAGACGTTTTGTGCATGCCTGTAATCGTCGTCTGAGATGTGCTCATCGGAAAGGTGGCTGAAGAAACGTTCTTTGGCAGGAAGACTTGTTTCGTTGAATCTTTCCCAAGAATCCATGTACTCGTAGGGGTAAATTCCCTTTTTGCATAGCAGATCAAATTTCGCTGATTCGGGGCAAAGCCTTTTCGTTATTTTCAGCGCCTCTTTCGGTGTGGCTTTCACCAGTGCGTCGAGGCTAGCCAGCAGAAATTGGTTGCTGTCAATGAAACGCAGGCTACCCAGAGAAAACGAAATGTATGTTTCCATGTTTTTGGCAATGCAGGATATTTTACCTGTACCCCCAATTTTAGCCAACCCCTGCATCAGGTGGTGAGCGTCGTAGCCTTTAAGGTCGTGGAACACGACCGGGATGGGGATGGTTTTGGAATTTATTCTGAGTTTCTTGTTGCATGCATCGTGGGGGGCACCGCGGAATTTCCCTGTGATGTGGCAGTGATCTTTCACAGCGTCTCTGTATTTTTCACGAAGAAATGGTTCTGCACAGAATAAACATTCTGTTTGATTTTTACTTATCCAGCTGTCAACGTCTTTTACTGGTTTTATTTTTGCTTTGGGGCCCACAAACCCTATTTCTATCAAAGCAATGTAAAAACAACCCCTATGGCTTTGCCCGCAGTACTTGCCTGTATTGTAGTCCCACACAGGCTTTGAATCCAGAAATTCTGGTTTTAGAAGGCTTTCGTTACAAATATGGCAGTTTTTGGCGGTTTTAAATCTATACTTGTCATCGTCTGTCATTTGGATCGGCACGGCAGTTTGTAAACTTTCGCGAAGTTTCTTTTCCAAGTAAACAACATTATCTAGAAATACCTCCACTGCATTTTTGTCCCCATCACAGCCTTGTCTGTATTTCTTGACTGTGCAGCTTTGCCCGTCGCTTTTGACACATGTTAGCGAGAATGCACAGGCTGTGTGTTTGTTTATTTTTTCTGTGCAGGCGGTTCGTTCGCGTTGTTCTACGGGGATGTTTTCAATCAAAGCTTCAAAGTCGGCGTAGATGACGTAGGGTACTTTCATTTGTTTGCTGTAGTTTTGGTATTCGGCCAGTCCGTTTTTGCATTCTTCGGGCATAACAATTCTTGTGGGGGTTCCGTTGACACCGTTGCAGTGTTTTATGTGGTCGGCGAGAATCTTTTCTGATGAAAACCCGATCAGACACATCACACAGAAGTGTTTCTTGTCTCTGTGTTTGGTTTGGTCGTAAAGCAAAGATGAAAGCCTCTTCACAAAGCAGTAGTGTTGTTTTTCATCTTGGTGGAGAAGCAACAGGTTAATTCTTGTGGTTTTTTTTGTCTTGTTTGCTTATTCTAAGAGAAGTAACTTCTTCGTTTTCCCAGCCAAACACATTCAATGCAAGGTTTGGGTTTTGTTTTTCGAGTTTGCAAAGTTGTTTAATCGGGGTGGGAAAGTCAATGCCATCCCAGTTCAAGCCGTCTTCTTTTGGATACTTGCTTGGTCTTTGAGGATTTCTATCTGCTGGGAACCTTGCGGCTTTCAAAGCCCATTTCAAACATTGATTATCAAGGTTTTTCACTTTAACAGTTGCTTTTTTGGCGGCCAGTTTTTTGGGTGTACGAATATAAGTACCGTCTCTCAAAGGACTATATCTTGCAATGTTGACATAGGCAATTGTAATTTTATCAATGCCCCATCCTGATCCTTGTTCTGACCAATTATCTATTTGGCCGTAAATGTCATCAATAAATTGGTTAAATGCATGGTCAAATTCTTCTTGGAGGTTTGCCTTTGTCATAACGCGGGGCAAATCTTGAAAGTAACTTCTTTGTGTTTCTTCTTTCATTTCCCCGTTTTCGTCTGGCCTTTCCCTTTTAAAATGTACTTCCAGTCCAAACTGTGCTTTTATGCTGCCTAATCTATCAATTTCACTCTTCACAACATCAAAGGCTTTGCCACGCATTGTGTTTTGTGTAAAATTTGCAATGCTCTGCCTGCCTGGGTTTTGAGGATTTACATCCAACCTCCAAACATCCAGCCAACCATCAAAATTGGTTTGTGAAACTTGAAACTCATTCCAAACAGCTTGGGCGGGCGCCCCGGGGTTTCCCCCCGCCCCGGGGCTTACCCCCGCCGCCACGTCATTTCCGTAAAACTCGGCAAGTATGTCATCCCCGAATAGTGATGCTGCCATATTGGGGTATATAATGTGTACACTTTTCTTCAATAGGCGTGACAAAGTAGCACAAATTACATTGTTTTGACTGCAAAACTGGTTCAAACTGGTTAAAACCGGTTTTGCTTACACACACATGTTAAATGGGGGTTCTGGCAGCAGTAAACACAAAAAATACATATCAAACAAAGCCGAGGAGCAAGCGACGAGGCTTTGTTTGATATGTATTTTTTGTGTGCAACTAAGATTGAAATGAACGATTCTTATTGCCAAATGCTCAATTACGTAGACTTCATCACTCCATAAACTGACCAAAACTCCCAATTTTCATCAAGTATGACCATTTATTTTGTTGCAAAACCAAAAATGTTGGCTTTGAACGCCCATTGACAACACCAAAAATAAGCAACATTGCCTTGACGTTTTTCGGACAAAAATATCTTTTGAAGCTAATATTTTACGTTGGCAGCAAACTTCGACTCCACTTCTTGAAATCTGTTCCACTTTTACCTGCTCACTTGTTTAGCGCGACGCGGATAACGCTTTTGATTTCACTTGCACTCACTGGTCTGTAATTTTTGCTTTTGTGACCAAAAGGAATTCTGGGAAGGTCATTTTTTCCGCCAATTTTCATTTCAGACACCCGGTCCTGCTGGCAAAATATTTCACCGATTGCATTATTTAAAAGTCAAAACTTGCCAAAATTGCCATGCCAAGTCCCGGAATCCACTCACAAAACGACTTAAGACACAACTTCACTTCGCGGATTGCCATCACTCGCTCGAATACCTTGAGCGGCCCACTTCGTGTGAAATTGCTTCTCACCTCTGTTTTCTTTCCAAGGATTGCCTCTGCCCATCAACCCAGCTTTATGATGCCAGGCAGGGGGCTTCTGAGGTGGAAAATGGCTCGAAAAACTCACTTATAAGTCAAATAAGCAACGAATTGTAGCTGCAGTGTTCGTTTAGAAATAAACGAAAGCTAGCGTGACAAGCGTGACAACAAAGATAGAGCCTTCGGTGTTGTAGACCAGCGAAATCGCCGTGGTAACCCCTTATTACAGTATATATATAGCGAGAATTTTAGGTAATACACCTTACAAATACAATTCTATATGTGCTATATTTTCACATGTGAAAAAAGCGATACTTCCAATCAGCTTCACGTACAGCATTCTTCACACGCCAGAGTAGAATCGCTTAGCCAATCAGAGCAAAGCACTCAAATGGCGTCCGAGAATCGCGGGCTTCAACTCAGGAGAATCGCGGGCTTCAACTCAGCGCACGCTCGAAGTTTGTGTTTCAAAAACATGGCTTCGGTTTCCCGCGAGTTTTGTTTCACTGGATTTACCGTTAAATGATTTTATTGGGACGCAATCGAACAAAAACAAGAGCTAGGGCGAACATTCAAGGAGGAACATTCAACATTTCTATAAACAGTGTAAGTCAACAGAGTGCGAATTTGTCGTTGCACAGGCGCCGCCATCACATGATTGAATCTGACAATGATCAAGCATAGTTAATAGAGGGAAATGGTTATGAAACCTAGCAAAGTTCTTTGTTGTATGTTTTTGTTTGCTATTTTGTGGGTTGACCCTGCACAAATAACAATAGGTGGTTATGCGTGCTCATGCAACTAACCAATAGAAACATTGCGATTATGTAATTCATGCATAGTACATGAGTGCAAAACAAAAGATGTGTACCGACTGTCATGGACCTACCAACATAAATCTTGGCCTCTTTGTTTTGCTGTTTTGATGTTTGTCGGGCTTCATAACCATTTCCCTCTATTAACTATGGATCAAGCGATAACATTTCACTCTTTGTATTTACAAATTCTTGCGTATTTTTCAGTTATTCTAAATAGGAAGTGATATTTAAGCTTGTGTTGGCTCTTTGTCTACTTGTTGCTGTCCTGGAAACCGGACATGTTTTTTTTTGTTACGCTCGGTCATGTAGATCAGTCTTGAATTTTTTGGTGTTCTTCATGTAAGCTTATTGAATCTCAATCGGGAAAAATAAAACTGATTTCAAGTATAGGTTTAATTCTCGTTATATATATATATATATATATATATATATATATATATATATATATATATATATATATATATATATATATATAATAAACAAATTACAGCATAGAAAGTGCTTTGTACGGATTTTTATCCTCTCGTTGAAAAACTTGGGAAAACTCACTCGTTCGCTGCGCTCACTCGTTCGTTTTCCCAAGTTTTGCAAATCGTGAATAAAAGTCCGTACGTCGCACTTTCTATGCCGTAATCTATATATATGGAATAGCGAGGTCGTCTTGACCTCCTACCCTCAGGAAATTGCAAGAAAAAACCTACAAAAAGTTCGCATTGAAGGGGTTAAGAAAGAGCCCAAAGAGTACAGAATGAAGGTACATTTGTTCGGGGCAACGTCGTCGCCTGGTTGTCCCAGCTATGGCCTCAAATATATGGCAAGTCAAGAGAAAGAAGCACATCCCTCAGCAGCTCAGTTTATTATGCATGATTTCTACGTGGAAGACGGATTGACTAGCGTTGAATCCGCACAGCAAGCTAAAGACCTCATCCAAGGAGCTCGTGAGATTTGCAAGAAAGGCGGACTTCGTCTTCACAAGTTTGTTTCAAACGATTGTCAAGTTTTCGAATCAGTACCAAAGAGCGAGAGAGCAATTGATGAAATGCTGAATCTATCTTCCGAGCAACTTCCGATAGAGAGAGTGCTTGGTGTCCAGTGGTCAGAGGAGTTAGAATACTTCAGATTCTCCATTATCCTGAAGGATCAGCCCTTGACTAGAATAGGAGTGTTGGCGACCGTAGCTTCCGTCTATGATCCCCTTGGATTTCTGGCTCCCTTAGTCTTGAAGGCAAAGAAGATATTGCAAGAAATATGCAACAGGGGTATCAGCTGGGACGAGCCTCTGCCTGTAGAAGTTCGGCCAAGGTGGGAGCGTTGGAAATGTGACCTTCTACGCCTGAATAAGTTACAAATTCCAAGATGTTTTGAGCCGAAGACGCTTAATGGAAAGAGGACCTATGAATTACACAGTTTTGGTGACGCAAGCACGTCTGGATACGGACAATGTTCCTATCTAAGAGTTAAGGATGAAGACGAAAACGTGCATGTCTCATTGGTAATGGGAAAAGTCCCGCGTCGCTCCAACGAAGACTACTACGATACCAAGATTGGAGCTTACCACTGCAGTTCTTTCAGCGAAGGTTGCTGTGATGGTTCAAAAAGAATTAAATTACGCTAATCTGAAGCAGTACATTTGGACCGATTCCAAGGTAGTACTTGGCTACATAAACAACGACGCCAAAAGATTCCACACGTTTGTTGCCAACAGATTACAAGTAATCAGGTCTAACACCGACACCAAAGAATGGCGATACATCGACACCAAGAACAATCCAGCGGATCACGCCTCCAGAGGCTTAAATGCATAAGAACTAATGAAATCCAATTGGTTCAGTGGACTTGCATTTCTCTGGGAGAAAGAAATCCCGTCTAGCGACGAAGAGACTCCTAATATTCAAATTGGAGACTCGGAAGTTAAGGCCACTGTACGCGCGGCTTCGGTCAAGGAACCCTTCACTCTCATCGATAGCATATCAAGATTTTCAGGTTGGACAAAGGCAGTGGGAGTGGTTTCATATCTTAAGAGACCTTTCAAGAAGAACAAGCCAAAAACAGTCGCCACAACAGAAGCTGAACGACAAGATGCGGAAAGGAACGTCTTCAAAGAGATACAACGCACAGCTTTCAAGAATGAAATTATAACTTTAAGTCACAAGGAAGAGAATGCCAAGATTTCAAGGCTAAGTTCCCTCCTAAAGTTGGACCCTTTCGTCGACGTCGTTATTGTGCAAGTTGAAGTTCCAAGGAACGAGTGGCCTCTTGGTATGGTCATGGAGACTTCAATAAATCAGGAAGGTCTCGTTCGTGCAGTGAAAGTCAAGTTCGGAACCAGAAACCCCCAGAAGGGAAGCGATGTCAAATGCTCCGTTGTCGAGCGGCCAGTACAGAAAGTTGTTCTCCTTATGGAAGGCGTGGACTACAAGAAGGTTTAATGTCACGTTTGGAAAGCCTTCAAGGCTTACGTGAAATTATTCATGATTGCTATTTCTCCTTTTAAAAATCATCAATAATTTGATGGGAGTGTAGCTATAGCAGTTAAGTTGTACGCGCGCGATGTACGACACTTGAAGCGGTGCGCGCTCCTGCGACAAATTTTGCACGCGCAATATTGCGCGCGATTTCAACAGGTTTCTTATTTAAGCTATTTTACGCTCAATTACTGTACTTTGTAGCCTTAAGAGTACTATTTTAAAGGAGCACTGTCACCGGGATTTATGCTGTTTTTGGTTCAATTCTTCCAAAATTACTGCCTTTTACCTGTTATCGTGCAAAAATGCTCCTACAGAATCAGCAAGATGAATTCCAATGAAATTCTAGCAGGGAGAGCTAACCATAATAGTTTTTTTTTGGTGATTTTTCAATGCATAGCTTGAAATTTTGAAAAAACTGGCAAGTTTTTTCAAATTTCAATCCATTTCCATCCTCGTCATCTTTGATGGAATCACAGGAGTTTATAGTGTCAATGCAGTACTACACTCTTTGGTAGCAAAACTAGACCATTATTTTAAGGTTTCCACTGATGCAGTGGCAGTTTTAAGCTTTTTAAAGTGATGGTACAATAGTGTGACAGTGCCCCTTTAAGTCGTTGGAAGTTTATTTAAACGTGTATTCAGTTATTTAAGGCTTTTTCATTCGTATTGCTTCGCGTGTATGCAACCATTGTTTCTAGATCTTTCTAGTAAGTTCGGTGGTGTTGCGAAAGCACACGCGTAAGCACCGCGACACTCAACTAGCGTTATAAAGGATTAGGTTTTTCGTTAGCAAGATCAGTTGACGCTAGATCTTTTAATTCACCGCAAGTTAACAAGTTTCTCCAAGTTTATTGTTGTTCTGGTGATCAAGGCAACACCAAGGTACTTATCTTTTACGCTATTTTAGTTTGTTTACGTAAGCGGTTTGTATCTTTACTCGCTTAAGTTCAATTTCATCGCTTATGAATTGTAAATTTAAGACTTAAGCCTCGGCCAAACGCTCGCAACATTTCAACGCAACATCTTGCAACATTGTTGGGCACAACATGTTGCACACGTTTGGCCACCGTGTTGCGATATGTTGCAACATGTTGGATGGTGTTGGCCCAAATTTGAAAACGGTCAAATTTTTCGTGCAACATTTTGAATGTTGCATGGTGTTGTACTCGTTTGGCCACATTCACGCAAAATTGTTACGCTAGGGTATGTGCACTAGTTCGATTTGCTATTTCAAATCGCCAGAACTCAACATGTTGCACACGTTTGGCCATCCTATTGCGATATGTTGCAACATGTTGGATGGTGTTGGCACATAAACATCGACAACCCGTAAAATGTTGGGTTGAAATGTTGCGTGCGTTTGGCGGGCCCCTTCACAACATCGTCACAACATGATGCAACAATGTTGCAAGATGTTGCGTTGAAATGATGCGAGCGTTTGGCCGGGGCTTTAAGTTTTAGATCAAGTGAAGTTGTA
>JAEMWC010000380.1:655000-665000 GCA_016490735.1 Pachyseris speciosa
CAGATAAAAATCCCCCAAAATAAGAAGCCAACTGA
Source organism: Pachyseris speciosa (assembly GCA_016490735.1). Lineage (NCBI taxonomy): Eukaryota > Metazoa > Cnidaria > Anthozoa > Scleractinia > Pachyseridae > Pachyseris > Pachyseris speciosa. The sequence goes on from JAEMWC010000380.1 coordinate 655,036, forward strand.
CAGCACATGGTATTCAATAAGTTGAGACTTTTGAAAGCTGCGTTACGAGCCCAAGATATTAAAAAGTTTGTTTTTCATTAACTTTATTTTCAATCTCACGCAGATAAAAGTGCGCCCTTAGTACTCTCAGCCAGCATGAAAACTGAAATAAGACAACTGCCAGAAATGACGTGTTTTGATTCCTGTCAGCCAGTAAGACTCATAACGGACACAAATGCTAGCAAGATTTCGTTAAAATAACACTGCCAGCAAGATTTTTATTTCAGCAAACATTTTGCCAGCCAGCCCAAAATCGGCCTGCAGAGCGGTTATTTTGCAGATCGGCTCCATCGAGCACTCCTGCTATGTGGGTTGAGTTTGTTGTTGGTTCTCTTCTCTGCTCTTCTAGATTTTCTCCTGGTATTCCGGTTTTCCGCTCTCCTCAAAAAAACAACATTTCCAAATTCCAATTCGATCTGGATGAACGGACATGTTTGAACGAGTTCTGACTTGAGCTCTTTGGTGTTCCGTGGGTAAACAAATTACAATTACGTTTTCAAGCGCTGAGTATTTTTTACTGTAAGACCCAGGTCTAACGGACTCGCAAGTTGTCGCAAGTATCTGCAAGCTGAACTCGCGGAGAAACTTGCGTTGGGTGGCCAAACAGTCTCGCAAGTTTCCTTGCAAGTACACGAAAGTCGCAAAAAAACCCATTTCAGTGGCTACTAGGTTGCTATAACATCGAATGGATGTCACTCAACTTGCGTTGACTTGAGTTGGGTGGCTAAACGTAATGATAGTAACAAAAATGCCGATAGATTTGAAAATTAAATGGCGAGCCTTCAGCCCAGTTTTGTATGCATACTACAGAAGATCGATACTGAAATATTTACTGGATAAGTCGATAACGTCTGTTCAACAGGCCTCTCGAAACAAACCCGAATGAGTAACGTACAGAATATCAGTTCTTCAACGTTAGGTACCCCAAAGACAATGAACTAATTACTTACTGTCAAACACAAGCTGTGGGCTGGGTTTCAACTCAGTGTTTTAAAACGCAAGTGAACACAGCAGACCCTGGGAAACTATGTTCTCACGGTGAACAGGAAGTCGATTGAACCGGGCGATTGACCCTCTAACGCCCCTGGCGGGGGTGGGGGGGAGGGTACTCTCTTATATGGGCTATACATGTGCGGCGCCAAAGGGAAAGGTTTTCAGCCGTTTTGATCTGAAATAGGTTATGGTTTGTGCACTCTAGTCTTGAATTGGCGGCTCATTATGCAACCTGCTTCATAGTGTGGAATTATAAGCACGAAACTTTGTACAGTTTTGTATCCTTATGAACATTGCCTTTAGCATTGGTCTGCCTTAGGGAACTGATTATAAGGCAGGTCAGAAATAGGGTAACAAATTTTTGATCAGGCCTGAAATCACAGATTTTAGTCTGAAATAGGGTAAGGGTTTCAGGAAGGGTGCCGCACACCCCCACCCAATTTTTCTGGAATCCCCCCCCCCGGGCTAACGCCTAGTTCAAATCAAACAAGTCTGTACTCTTTGACTAAAAAGATATACCGCGCAGAAAATGAAAGTGAAAATGATTTCAAGAGGTATTTTTCAAGGCACATGCTATAAATAAAAGGGGACTGTGTCCCAAATGGCAATGTTCAAAAACCTAAATGACTATCAAATATCTTCACACAGGACGGTACGAATGCATTGCTGGGCAAACCGGCGATTCATGACACTCGAGAAAGACACTACATAGCCCGTTTCAGGCGTTCAGATAGTAAACAGGGCGCGAGATTACCGGCAGAGCGAGGCGAAAATAAAGTGGGAAATGGAGGGGGGCTTGGGACGGGCCCACTCTATTTTTCGCCGCTTTATTTTCGCCTCGCTCTGCCAGTCCTAACGCGCTCCGTTTACCATCTGAACGGCTGGAACAGGCTAGACACTACATTGATTCAGTTTTAAAAATCCTACTTTTGCAAACAGATATAGATAGTAAAATTTAACTGATTGATGTTTCAAGTCTGTATTTAAATAATACTAAGCGGAATGCCGTCATTAGTTCGACAGGGCATCGACACTGGTTGACCGCTCGTATCTTTTATGGGAAAATCGAAAAAGTTCATACTATCGATCGTGATGTACTGCGATGAATATTTAAATGTACGATTAAGACAGTTTTTACCTGAAATGTTCTGTAATGTCGTTGTTGTAGCTGAAAACAGCGAATTTTAGCGATTTAAAAGGTAATTTTGGGCTGGGCGTTTGCCTGGACCAGGCTCCCTATTGGGGAATATGGCACTTATCGAATTTTTTAGGCTTATTTTTCCAGTTATCCGTGCTATTCCTCACTAAGGAACCTGGTGTCAAGCTAGTTGGACGTTTACCTGAGCGTTTAAACGGGTATTCCTTACCCGTTCCCAGGGTTCCATGTCCACTGGCAATAAATTCAGTGGGCGTTTTCCACTTAGCCCGCGAGCAAGCTTTCTATATTGAGATTTCGCGGGAGCGGAGAACAACTTTTTCTCAGGGAGTAAAAAATGTCTTTGTTCTTTTTTGGCAACAAGGAGATCACACCCCTTCTTTGTGAGATCGACATTTCACCGCACTGGTAGGCGTCGTTTAAACAGTCTATTAAAGGAAATGCTACATATTCCCAAAAACACAAATAAAATTCCGCAGTGAGCCCGTCAGAACCTGGGGTTTTACTTTTAGAAAATTTTTTAAGAGCGGATAGGCATTCTTCCTTAGTGAGAAGACCTTCGCAGGTTTTCTGATGATCACCATCAAGTCTTTTTATGTTGTTGCATTTTAGAAAAGGCGGTGCTGAAGCATTAAATGTATCATCTGATATTTGAGAGGAATATAAGGTCTTATAAAAGTTTTCCATTTCGAACAAGATCTTATTCGGCTCTTCTAAATATCCATTTTCATTTGTTTTCAGTTTCACTATGTGTTTCCTTTCGTGAGCCCGCTTTTCTAAATTCATGAAGTATTTTGAAATTTAAACCAAAACCTCCGAATTTTTTTTGTGAGTGGAACCGGGAAGTGCCCCAAGAAACGGGTTGAAAATTTCAACGATAAATTTTCTGGCAGCTTCAATATTCGACGAATTATTCTTCGGCACAACAGCTGGACTTTTAGTGTCCACCATAACATTGTCCATTTGAAGGAGTCCTAAAACTTGACAACTATATACACCAAACCCCGTGTATTTTTTGTCTGTAATAAGATTCATTTCTCAGGTCGGCATCTCTACTGGTAGGTCGACGATAACATTCTACATTGGAACGGGTCGTAAAATTCGACAGGTATTCATGCGGCCCTATGGCTCGTTCGTCTCCTTCTTAAAGCGTGAGACCACAAAATCAAAGTACACGCACGCTTTCAGACAAAGCGCAATGAAACGCTTCTCAAATGGACAAAATAACCTTTTATATTTTCCCGTTTCCTCGTGCTGCATTTGAGAGACATCACTCAAATATCAGTGCTCACAATTTCTTCCTCAGAAGCACTGTCGTCTTCCGACACTAAGTGCTCAGTTATAGGTAATGTTTTAGGTTTGCATTTGGTGCACAAAATCTGCTCTTTAAAGCAGACCCGTGGCAAAGTTGAAATTAATGAGGGAGGGGGGAGGAGCTCAGCAAATTGGCCATGCGAACCCCCCCCCCCCCCCCATCACTGTCGTAGACATTAGGGAGTTTAAGATGGCACGACGGAGACGGCAAGGAGGACATCAAAGTTTACTCAGCAAAACAGAACTCAACATGTTCATCAGACTTTTTGGTACATTTCTTCCTAATTTCATGTTTTATAGAGGACGTTAAAACAATTTTTTCTTTTCCTTTTAAAACTTGGAAAACCGGTCCTTAGAATTTCTCTGCAGGAAAATTGCATGATGACGCCATCTGGCTACAACTCCTACCAAAATCCTTCAGGTTTCGCTTTTCTCATGCTTATTAGAGATATTATCAGTATTTAGCGAGTTGGAAGAATCGCGATGACCTTTGAAAGAACGCAAATTCACTTTGTAGACAATGTTTTTGCTACCGTCACTATCGTGTTTTTTTTTTCGTCTTTTTTGGTAAAACTGCATTTTTAACTTTCAAAATTTCTTCCAAATTTTCTGGCAACATTAAGTTGAAATAGTTGTCAAGGGTAAAAAAATTCCACTTGCAGTAGTGCAACCACTAATCAGGATAAACAATGAAAATTTCTTCACTTTTCCACTGACCACTGGACAAATTATTGGAATAACAACACCAGCAATGAACTAGAAGCCACAAACATCACTTCTTTGACATTCTTTGAAACATCATTACCTTTACTAACAAGAAAACTATTTTCCAAACTATTTTCCAAACCTAGTGGTCACCCAAAAATAAAATGTCCTGACTTGTCAATCATGTTTAGGGAGAAATTAGAATTCCCTGTACTGTAGGCGCCTTTTAAAACGAACGTAATGTTTCCTTCATCCACGCATATGCCAAAGCAGCCATGTTTCTAATGATCTTATTCAAGATGTAAACAAAGAGTTGTATAGCTTCATCTGGAATGGCAAGGATAAAGTTAAGCGTTCTGCGTTAATCAATGCTATTGAACAAGGTGGATGGCGATGTTGGATGTAGAATGTCTGATTAAAGCTCAGAGAATTATGTCCTTAAAGAAGTATGTTGAAGACTAGGTTAGTCCTTGGAAAATTGTGCTGGATTACTACGTAGGCAATGTGGGTGGTAAGTTTATTCTGAAATGTCAGTTTGATACTCGTAAATTACCCCTCTTTCTCCCCGTGTTTTATAAGGAATGTCTTGACGTGAGGTCATGTCTTGCTAAAAAAGATGACTTGACTTATGGTGATATAATGAACGAGGTTTTTTGGAATAATAAAAATATACTTAGTCAAGGAAAATCTGTATGCCAACCCTTCTTTCATAAATGCGTGACAGGGTGCGGGATAATTAAAGTCGGAGACCTGATTTCTAAAGATCGGGTATTTCTTAAGGGTGAGAAAGTTTTAAAAGCTCAGTTATCTTCGAGTCAGCTTTTTGTTTTGATGGGTGTAGTTAATGCTATACCTAGTCAGTGGCGTTCTGTTATAAAAGAAAATGGGTTTATTTCGCCACCCCCGTTCAATGAAAAATCTTACTATTTGAAAATTGAAGATGAGATGGTAGTCAAAAAATGTGTACAAGGAATTCTGTTCCTATAAAACAGCCTCGCCTACTGCTCAAGCCGGCCAAACTGGAAGGTAAATACCCAAGTCTCTTGGGTGAACAGACAGAAATATTTCTGACTCTGTCTTTCAATGCTCGAGTCAGCTTTTTGTTTTGATGGGTGTAGTTAATGCTATACCTAGTCAGTGGCGTTCTGTTATAAAAGAAAATGGGTTTATTTCGCCACCCCCGTTCAATGAAAAATCTTACTATTTGAAAATTGAAGATGAGATGATATACTTATGGAACCATGCAAACACAGTTTGCCACTCAGCTTTCGACACATCTCTATTGAAAGAAAAACTTTTTGCCCCGAGTCGGAATCGAACCGACGTTCCCCAGTTACTAGTCGGGCGTGATAACCACTACACTACCGGAGCAACCACGCTGGCAACGTGGCCACTTTAGAAAGTGAGTAGTATCGCACGTCGGCCATTCCTCGGAACATTTTTCTTTCGAGACTTTTGTGTGTTTCCTGGCTTCTAAATTCCCTGGACGGGAATTAGAAATATATATATGTAAATACCTTCGAAGCCATGAAAGCCGTAGAACAATATCCTTATGGAACCATGCAAACACAGTTTACCACTCAGCTTTCGACACACATCTCTATTGAAAGAAAAACTTTTTGCCCCGAGTCGTGGTAGTCAAAAAATGTGTACAAGGAATTATGTTCCTATAAAACAGCCTCGCCTACTGCTCAAGCCGGCCAAACTGGAAGGTAAATACCCAAGTCTCTTGGGTGAATAGGCAGAAATATTTCTGACTCTGCCTTTCAATGTCACTTCGTTTCAATACGAGTTTTTAAATCGTATTATATACACTAATGAGGAACTGTTTGCTTTCAAAATTGCCGACTCCCCGTATTGTATGTTTTGTAAAAATGAAGTTGAATCCACAGAGCATTTATTTTACTTTTGCAACGTAGTAGATATGTTTTGGAAAGAGGTGTTATCTTGGATTCTGGTTTATAGTAATTAAGTAAAGGATATTTCTTTTCTGGACGTCTTTTTTCGTAAGTTTGATATTGATAAAGATTTCGCGGTAATTAATCATATTTTATTACTTACAAAATTCTTTATTTATAATGCAAATTAGATAGAATATTTCCATTATTTGATGTTTTTTAAGGCTAAATTAACAGCTACTTATAAATTAGAGCTTTATATCGCTACAAAAAATGTTCTTTCAAAGTATTATGTCAAATGGGATTCTTTTATTTCTGCTATCTCTTGAATCCTCTCTCCAAATACTATCAAGAATGAAACACTCTTGCCACAAATATATTCTTCTCTCTCCATTAAGGTGGCCTTTTCGTTTTTGTTTTGTTTTGTTTGTTTGTTTGTTTTTACCAAGGTTTTTAGTTTTGTTTATAAGTTTATGCATTGTTAGGTAATAATGTTAGTTTATGAACTGTAAGTGAATAATGTAAGTATATGAACTGTAAGTTTGATAATGTTAGTGTGTGTACTGTAACTTAATGTGACATGGAATTAATAAAAATATATATTCAAAAAAATATATATGTCAAAAAGGATCCAAAGAACCACCGAAAACTGGGAGGCCATTCACACATGAGGTTGTTATGGTACATGTAATAATAATAATAATTTAGAACTTATATAGCGCATTTTCCATGTGTATATGATCAAATGCGCTTTACAAGCAGATGAAATTGGAATTTGGAAATGTTGGTTTTTGTGGAGAGGGGAAAACCGGAGAACCCGGAGAAAAACCTCTCGGAGCAGAGAAGAGAACCAACAACAAACTCAACCCACATATGACGTCGAGTCCGGGAATCGAACCCGGGCCACATTGGTGGAAGGCGAGTGCTCTCACCACTGCGCCATCCCTGCTCCCCATGTACTACTAAGATCGATCTCGCTTGTTTGTGTAAATGCACATTTCGGTTAAAAGTGGTTTTTGTGAACTGAACAGTTATAAGACGCTGCGTCTGATAAGCATTCTTATAAAGTCCTTAAGATGGCAGCTGGCTTAGCTGGGCTCTTGTTCGGTTATTCACATGGATCTCTACAATCTCTGCAAATACGTCCCGGCCCAGCAGTCTGTAAGCAAGCGGCATCAGTTGTAGGATGGTATTATGGAATCGCTCACTTCCAAAACAGAACAGATCTATGCCTAGCTCAAGTCCCATTCCATAATCACACTCATCATTCGCAAACTGAACCAGAGTCATTATTTCCTGGAGATCTTCTGAAGCTTGCTCCTTATCTTTTTCACTTTTCCCTTCTGATATCTGCTTCAGCATTTTTTTCAGTTCACCTACAGAATTATTGCATAGAAACAAAAAACTAATAATAAATATTAACAATGAAAACAGGTAGTGCCAATTTCTACATTCTAGTGCAGTGGAGAAATCAATCCCCGTCTCAAACAAATGGCTTCACTTAATTCAGAAAAGTTGTGGAAATCTGCAACATTTTGGAGAAGTTTGCCGGGGTTGATCTTCACAAAGCCAATGAGGCGTAAGGTCATCTTGTGTTACTATTTTTGCGTTATTTTTGGTAATACTGCACAGCCATGCGGTAAAATCATATCGCAGTTGATTATGTGCCTTACCATGATCTACAAGTTAGCCAGACCATGTAACGCCTTCTGAGAACTTGATACTAAATCTGGCTGATTGTTAGCGATTAGTGGAGGCATGAGTATTGCTGTTAGCATTAATGTTATTATTGGTATCAATGTTAGTAAGACAGTTTGTAAGTTATTTTTCAGACTGAAACAATTGAAGGGTGTTCTGCATATGGGGCATATATTGCTTTTTTACCTTAAAATCCACAAAATCTCTAAACTCACTCTACTTTGGCATATAGTCTGGAAATGGTGTCAGAAACGAAGTTCTCCACTTATATTGTTATTAGAAAACTAGGCTCCGAAGGATTAGTTTATGACTTTTGTCAAAAACTCAAGGAAAAGAAAAAAAAGGATCTGATGCATGGTTGATTTCTTATGTTTTGAGTTGCTTCAGTTAAGACAAAAGTCGTACGCTAATTTGCTGAGTCCAGGCCAGAACTTCATTTCTGACACCATAACCAGTCTGTATGCCAAAGTAGAGCGAATTTAGAGAGATTTGGATATGAAGGCCAAAAAGTGATAATTTTATAGATAGTTTTACAGCACAAATGTAAAACGCAGTTAATGGAGCGTGACACTCAATGCCGTGTGGGGCTTTAAGTTTGTTACTGTAATGAATCAGTCTACTGTTGTACCTTTATCTTTATCTCTTTGTTGTCGCTTTGAATGTAAAGTTGGAACTGTCTTGTTGCAGTTTATTTCATGTTTGCTAAGTGGTTTGATTGGTGAATATCCTCATTCGTGTCGTAGTTCTTATTTTGTAATGTCTAGCTTTCAATGGTACAGCCTTTCCAATTGGCTTAGGCTTTGGTCACTGTCTGACTATATAAACATACTGTACAAGGTTAAAGTCACATTTCTGGTAGTTGCTCAATTCTATATGCCCCTTTTGCGGAATACCCTTCAGTAGTAAGGAGTTACTGGCATATCACATTGCTTTAAATATTAGTAACTAGCGATATAAATGACTTAATCATAGTCCCAGCGGGGTTGTCATTTTTAGCTGGCAATCCACTATTTTCACCAGCAACATTAGAGAAGATGACCAAATACTCAGATATAGAAACATTTTTACCAAATAGACCTCAGCCAGAATGGCAAACGTTCTTAGTTTGCTTCTCCAAAATTCTATGACACCCCTGTATCCACCCTGAATGCAGGGTAAGAAAAAAAATTTGAACTCCACTTGTCCAAAGGACAAGTGAGGTTCTGGTTTACTTGTCCAAACCTCAAGTATAGTTGTCCTTGGATGTAGAGTTAAAACCAAGCTCTGATGTATGATAATGGTACGAAGCATAAACCTTTCTACTTTGGAACTTAGATAACATAATTATACACAGCATTTAAAGTGTCAATAAAGTACTCAAACAAGTATTCTTACACTTATTTACAGCGTTGTCTCTTGAGTCTTAAAATATGTCACTACTCTGAATCACTGTCAGAGCTGCTGTCCATTTCAGATAACTCAGGTAAGGGAGGAAGAGCTAAGACGGGCTCACTAACAGAACCAAAGAACCATTGGGCTATCAGATTGTTTTTTCTTCTTCTCATTACTGGTGCACCAAAATAGCCTTTTATGCTTCGCTGATCAGCCATCATTGTGCATGTGCTGACAGCGACATAGCGGGTCCATTAATAAATGCACAAATTGATACCCCCAAATGAGTCCCAGGCCCCTTTCAGTACGCACTGAAATAAAATGGTGGATAAATCATAAAGCCTGGTTAACACTAGCAACATAACGACATAACAACATCAACATAACGGCATAACGGCATAAGGAAAAGATCAATTTTTTCTTTATGTCGTTATGTTCATGCTGTTATGTTGCTAATATGTCATTATGTTTGCATGTTCACACTGGAAACAACGTCCTTTCTACATCAAGATAACAACCATTTTATGTCGTTATGATGATGTCGTTATGTCGCTATGTCGCTAGTGTGAACCAGGCTTAAGTGCTCAACTCTTTTCATTTCCAACTTGTAAGTTTGCTTTTGAGAAAGTGATTTGTTTTACACTTGCAAAACTTAACTGGATACTAATTTCTCCGTTGAAACATTTAAAACACTTTGTGAAGATTCACTTGTCCAAAGGACAAGTAAGATTGACAACCCACTTGTCCACTGGCCAAAACAGGCAAGTAGACACTGTATTTGTCATGGCCTG
>JAEMWC010000380.1:672500-725000 GCA_016490735.1 Pachyseris speciosa
GCCGTTCTTTGTTTCGTCACACAACACTCCTCGCCACTAACGGCTGCTGAAAACCAAACCACATTCCTTTCCTTTGTGTTCGCGGCCTAATGAATCAACCAATCATGTATCACAAAAATGACAATGATGTCAGAGAAAACAGCATGCTTTTCATTTTGTCAGAGATGTCACGGACTCTGGTCACGACTGGAACATAAATTAATTGCCAAAAATTAGATTGTCCATAGGGTTTTAACCCTTTACTCCCTAAAAGTGACTTATAGATTTTACTGTCTAATGCCAGACGATTTTACTAGTCAAAGGGAGACCCCTTAGGGGTTAAAGGGTTAAAAAACTATCTCCCTTAACCCTTTACTCCGTAAGAGTGAGATTTTACTCTGTCTAACACCAGACGATTGTACTCGTCAAAGGGAGACCCCTTAGGGGTTAAAGGGTTAAGTGATCATCGCCATCAGCAAATCACGATAATAAAAGATCTTTGGCAAAGTTCAATCAATTGTAACCAATCATTCAATCGTCGCCCAATGTGGATGTGAGGTGTTTTTCAAACAGCAGCGAATTGCTCATTTGCAGTGGACACTATTGTCATTCAATGTATGTAAATGATGTGCCTGGGTATTCTGTATGTTTGCTACAAGTGGTTGACAAAGTTCCAACAGGCTTCGTAAAAAGAAATTCAATGAGAAAGAGAGGAAGTCTTCAGTAAAAGGGAACTTCCAAGAACAAAGCAATATTATTGCTATGAGCTGCAGAAGAGATACAAAATTTTCCCGATGGAGAGACTGTCCACGAAAACGTGTCTGCGACTGACCAAGCGAAGGTATCTATTAAAATCCCTACAATTTAGCAAAGATGAAGCTAGCACTTGTATTAATTTTCTTCTCCTATTGACTCCCTAAAAGTGGGATTACGGCACCTATGACTTAAATTCCTGGCTTCCTATCTCTGATTCAAAGACACCTGGCCTACAATCTTGTGTTGAGTGCATTACCAAATCAAAATATAACAAGTCCCAAAAAAATTTGTCACATGCATTTCATCCACAATAAAACTCAACTCCAAACTCATCTACACAGGAACAAAGTCAAGTGCAATTGCCGGTAAAGATCTAGTATCCTAGTAAAAACGTAAACAAAACACTAACCGTTTCCTATCACTCCTTTTCTATTGTTAGTGCACGCTATACACCAAAATAAACAAGGCTGTGATTAGAGGTATGCCAAACTGAGGAATTGGCACTCACACCTTCCAGAAAATGGAAGGCTGAGCCTGATTGGCTAATAGTCAGGAAGGAATGTGGTTCAGTTTTCAGCAGCCATGAGTGGCAAGGAGCATTGTGTGATGAGACAAAGAACAGCTGCAAAGGAGACTAGGTGAGCCCTTCTTTTTATTGCATTTTTTCAATGTCCTATGTATGACTATTAATTGTGCCAAGTTTGAAAAAATCTGGATAGTACATCAATTTTGTGGGAGTAGTCCTGTTTCGAGTTCGCCATGACCGCTGAATAAAAGTACTGAGAATGCATTTGCAGACCGTTAGCCTCAACCTAAAGTAAAATATTCCCAAATACCAGTGGGAAGGTGCCACAAATTTGAAAATTAAACAATAGACAGAGCTGTAAACAGGACATCTTCTCGCTGGAAAGTGTGAAAATTTTACTTTAGGCCGAGGCTAATGGTGTGCAAATGCGTTCTCAGTACTTTTATTCAGCGGTCATGGCAAACTCGAAACTGGACTATTACCTTACTTATGGAAAATCAACAAAGAAAAACTCAAAACATAATTTAAAGGCAAAGCCCCAACAAAGTGTACACTTGGCTATCAGTTAACAAGCTTACCTTGAACCTGACAAAAACCGAGTCTATACTAATTGCATCCAGACAGAAGTTATCGAATCTTTCAGATTGTCCTTCTCTAACTATAAATAACATGACCGTGGAGCAGGTAACATCAACTAAATCTCTTGGGGTCTGCATCGACCAAACTTTAAATTGGGAAAGTCATATAGAAAATACTTGCAAAAAGATTGCTTCTGCCATTGGTGCAATAAAGTGCATAAGGCATCAAATCCCTTTTAATATTGCAGTCAATGTTTATAATAGCCTTGTTCAGCCTCACTTCAATTATTGTAGTGAGGTGTGGGGAAACTGTAACAAAGGCCTTTCTGATAGACTTCAAAAGCTTCAAAATTGGACAGCTCGCATTTTGATGAAAGCTACTTATGACAGTAATTTGAATGAATTGTTCCGGGCACTACGGTGGCGAGAACTCTGGCATCAAAGATTAGAAAAGAAATCTATTATGTTGTACAAAATCTTACATGCATGACGCCTGAACATTTAAGATCTAGTTTTGTTTTTCGTGATAGTGTGAATTCTTATCATTTGAGGAATACTGAAAATGCACTAGCTCTTCCAAAACCCCGCACTGATTATCTAAAGAGAAGTCTTTCATACAGTGGAGCTCAGTTGTGGAAAAGTTTACCCCTGGAATTAAGACAAGCGACTTCCTTGAGAGATTTTAAGAATAAATTGAGTCGCCACAGTTTTAAGTAATGCACATGTCATCGGCTTCCCCAGGGGGTCGACCCCCGGCCTACCAGGGAGATATGTGGGGGAATACAAGGAGATGGACGGGATTATTTGCCCGAGGGTAGGGGAAAATCTAGACATTGTTTTACGATCAAAGATTAGAGGGCGGGGGGAATTCACAAGTTTGAAAAGGATGTCACGGGAATTTTCAGCTGAGAGACACCTAACCCAGGGAACTTTGTCTTGAGAGTTTCCCTGACCCCCCGGGGAAATTCCTCAAGTTTGCTTGACTGATTTTACAATCCCCCTGGTTAGTCCGGGGGTCGACCCCACAGGGAAGCCGATGACATGTGCATAAGTTTTAAGTAGTTTAAGTAAGATTTTAAACACGGCCTCCAAGAAAAACAGCCTTTATTGTTTTTTATTGTCTTTATTTTTTATTGTCTAGTGATTGTAATTAAGTTGATAATAATCAATTAAGCTGGTGGAAATACCGTGTATAAATAAAGTTATCTTATTTTATCTTATCTTATTGTTGGCCAACAACATCCATCATTATTGGATCCAAGATGTTGGGTGCTCGCGAAGACCGTGCTGGGTGTTGTTAATTCATTTTACATCATGTTCGCCCATCTTTGCCTAATTTTTTTAGCCCCTCAAACCAGCCACGACTGAAACTATTCAGGGTTACTGCTTTTCAATCGCTGATTCACACAGAATAATGCTTATCTTTTACATCTTACCCATTCCTTTCACCAACTGCTGCTCGGTTTCGGGCTCTTCTTTCCGAGCTAAGCCTGTTTTCTCCGTCTTTCTTCGCTTTTTCGCTGGAGAACGAACTTCGTCCGCCATTTTGAATCACGACAACAATACGTCGCGGGCTTTGGCGGGAAAATTGGCCCTTTTCCTTCCCAGGCTGCTTGAGACAACCAGTGTTCCTGGGAACACTGCCAGTGGACTACTGTGCTACCTGGAGGCCGCACGTTTATTGAGTCAGGCTAAGACGACAGTATAAATTATATAAGGTGCAAAAGGCAATAACAGCTTAAACAGAACCTGGGAGAGAACCAACAAGCAGCCATAGGATGAAAAAACCCCACCGCGCTCGTAGCAGTAAAAACTGAGGAAAAACCCCGGCCCTATGGATAGGACTCTCCAACCTGCCGGGCACGGTCTTAAAGAAAACAATACATTATTTATATCCCTAAAGATTGCGTGACTGATAGACGAGAATTAAAATCGTCTTTAACACAGCCATCCTTGGCGTTTTCACTAGCCCAACGACCATGTCGCTTAAATAGCTTACCAGGAATTCCGGCATTAGCTGCTGAGGTGGCTCCTCCAGCTCTAAGGCTATGAACACTAATCTTAGAAACGTCTGTAAAACCTCTAAAAGCGTCCTTTATAAGTTCTCGAGCTATCGCATAGCTAAACCCTTGGCTCCGGACCTTCACTCTCGACCGAGGAGTAGCAGAGGTGCTGAACAAAGGTAAATCTTCGGAGAGGTCGATTTGAGCAGCTGAAATGTATTCTTCCAAGGCCTTGACAGGACAAGTCGGTAGATCTGACCTCGCGATAACGATCCATGCCCCGTCACGGAATAGGTCAGTCTTTGGTGACTCTAGAAAAATGGAAACATACGAGGGGAAAAAACTTAACATCGCAGGCCTTTATATGACATAACTCACTAAAACAGAAAAACCGCGCGTAACCTATAAGGCATAAAGCAACCGATCTGAGAGTCAGAGATCTGAAACGGATGGAGACGTACCTGTAATCCTCGATTCCACAAGGGCTCTCAACATCTCCGGAGTAACGGTATCTTTTTTTGACCTTGGCCCTTCCCAGAATCCATTGAGAAGGCACCCCCCCTCGCCCCCCTCCGGCAACACCGCCAGTGGGCGTATCCCCCTCGCCCCCCTCCGGCAACACCGCCAGTGGGCGTATCCCCCTCGCCCCCTCCGGCAACACCGCCAGTGGGCGTATCCCCCTCGCCCCCCTCCGGCAACACCGCCAGTGGGCGTATCCCCCTCGCCCCCTCCGGCAACACCGCCAGTGGGCGTATCCCCCTCGCCCCCTCCGGCAACACCGCCAGTGGGCGTATCCCCCTCGCCCCCCTCCGGCAACACCGCCAGTGGGCGTATCCCCCTCGCCCCCCTCCGGCAACACCGCCAGTGGGCGTATCCCCCTCGCCCCCCTCCGGCAACACCGCCAGTGGGCGTATCCCCCTCGCCCCCTCCGGCAACACCGCCAGTGGGCGTATCCCCCTCGCCCCCCTCCGGCAACACCGCCAGTGGGCGTATCCCCCTCGCCCCCCTCCGGCAACACCGCCAGTGGGCGTATCCCCCTCGCCCCCCTCCGGCAACACCGCCAGTGGGCGTATCCCCCTCGCCCCCCTCCGGCAACACCGCCAGTGGGCGTATCCCCCTCGCCCCCCTCCGGCAACACCGCCAGTGGGCGTATCCCCCTCGCCCCCCTCCGGCAACACCGCCAGTGGGCGTATCCCCCTCGCCCCCCTCCGGCAACACCGCCAGTGGGCGTATCCCCCTCGCCCCCCTCCGGCAACACCGCCAGTGGGCGTATCCCCCTCGCCCCCCTCCGGCAACACCGCCAGTGGGCGTATCCCCCTCGCCCCCCTCCGGCAACACCGCCAGTGGGCGTATCCCCCTCGCCCCCCTCCGGCAACACCGCCAGTGGGCGTATCCCCCTCGCCCCCCTCCGGCAACACCGCCAGTGGGCGTATCCCCCTCGCCCCCCTCCGGCAACACCGCCAGTGGGCGTATCCCCCTCGCCCCCCTCCGGCAACACCGCCAGTGGGCGTATCCCCCTCGCCCCCCTCCGGCAACACCGCCAGTGGGCGTATCCCCCTCGCCCCCTCCGGCAACACCGCCAGTGGGCGTATCCCCCTCGCCCCCCTCCGGCAACACCGCCAGTGGGCGTATCCCCCTCGCCCCCTCCGGCAACACCGCCAGTGGGCGTATCCCCCTCGCCCCCCTCCGGCAACACCGCCAGTGGGCGTATCCCCCTCGCCCCCCTCCGGCAACACCGCCAGTGGGCGTATCCCCCTCGCCCCCCTCCGGCAACACCGCCAGTGGGCGTATCCCCCTCGCCCCCCTCCGGCAACACCGCCAGTGGACTTATCCCCCTCGCCCCCCTCCGGGAACACCGCCAGTGGACTTATCCCCCTCGCCCCCCTCCGGGAACACCGCCAGTGGACTTATCCCCCTCGCCCCCCTCCGGGAACACCGCCAGTGGACTTATCCCCCTCGCCCCCCTCCGGGAACACCGCCAGTGGACTTATCCCCCTCGCCCCCCTCCGGGAACACCGCCAGTGGACTTATCCCCCTCGCCCCCCTCCGGGAACACCGCCAGTGGACTTATCCCCCTCGCCCCCCTCCGGGAACACCGCCAGTGGACTTATCCCCCTCGCCCCCCTCCGGGAACACCGCCAGTGGACTTATCCCCCTCGCCCCCCTCCGGGAACACCGCCAGTGGACTTATCCCCTCGCCCCCCTCCGGGAACACCGCCAGTGGACTTATCCCCCTCGCCCCCCTCCGGGAACACCGCCAGTGGACTTATCCCCCTCGCCCCCCTCCGGGAACACCGCCAGTGGACTTATCCCCCTCGCCCCCCTCCGGGAACACCGCCAGTGGACTTATCCCCCTCGCCCCCCTCCGGGAACACCGCCAGTGGACTTATCCCCCTCGCCCCCCTCCGGGAACACCGCCAGTGGACTTATCCCCCTCGCCCCCCTCCGGGAACACCGCCAGTGGACTTATCCCCCTCGCCCCCCTCCGGGAACACCGCCAGTGGACTTATCCCCTCGCCCCCCTCCGGGAACACCGCCAGTGGACTTATCCCCCTCGCCCCCCTCCGGGAACACCGCCAGTGGACTTATCCCCCTCGCCCCCCTCCGGGAACACCGCCAGTGGACTTATCCCCCTCGCCCCCCTCCGGGAACACCGCCAGTGGACTTATCCCCCTCGCCCCCCTCCGGGAACACCGCCAGTGGACTTATCCCCCTCGCCCCCCTCCGGGAACACCGCCAGTGGACTTATCCCCCTCGCCCCCCTCCGGGAACACCGCCAGTGGACTTATCCCCCTCGCCCCCCTCCGGGAACACCGCCAGTGGACTTATCCCCCTCGCCCCCCTCCGGGAACACCGCCAGTGGACTTATCCCCCTCGCCCCCCTCCGGGAACACCGCCAGTGGACTTATCCCCCTCGCCCCCCTCCGGGAACACCGCCAGTGGACTTATCCCCCTCGCCCCCCTCCGGGAACACCGCCAGTGGACTTATCCCCCTCGCCCCCCTCCGGGAACACCGCCAGTGGACTTATCCCCCTCGCCCCCCTCCGGGAACACCGCCAGTGGACTTATCCCCCTCGCCCCCCTCCGGGAACACCGCCAGTGGACTTATCCCCCTCGCCCCCCTCCGGGAACACCGCCAGTGGACTTATCCCCCTCGCCCCCCTCCGGGAACACCGCCAGTGGACTTATCCCCCTCGCCCCCCTCCGGGAACACCGCCAGTGGACTTATCCCCCTCGCCCCCCTCCGGGAACACCGCCAGTGGACTTATCCCCCTCGCCCCCTCCGGGAACACCGCCAGTGGACTTATCCCCCTCGCCCCCCTCCGGAACACCGCCAGTGGACTTATCCCCCTCGCCCCCCTCCGGGAACACCGCCAGTGGACTTATCCCCCTCGCCCCCCTCCGGGAACACCGCCAGTGGACTTATCCCCCTCGCCCCCTCCGGGAACACCGCCAGTGGACTTATCCCCCTCGCCCCCTCCGGGAACACCGTCAGTACAAGTGACACATATTTTGGTCGAGAACCACGTGTCAGGTTTTTCGACCGTTTAATTAGTTGTTGTTGTGGGTGTTTAATTAGTTATTTTTGGTACCTGTATTTGTGGTAGTGACGGTAACGCGTTCACGTTCGTCTTGAAAAAGGTTAGTTATGTCAATACTAGTCAGACATTTCGTAACAAAACTTGAAGAGTGTAAAGTTCTCAAGTGCAACATCTTTAAGGTGAAATTACAAAAGATCTTTCAGTGCTTTTTGCGGTAAGTTTCAAATAAACTTTTAAGTTCTTGTTTTTCTCATTCTCGCAATTTTTTTTTGAAGCTTTGCAAGGAAATGTGATCGTTGTGAACGACTCAATTTACGCACATTACGAGCTTTGTGTGTGCTACCGATACTAATTTATTTTACAATCATAGCTATGTAGGAGGCCCAATTTGAGTCAAAATGGTATTTGCTCCTATGATACTTCCTTCTGTACGTAAAAAGTATAAATTTTATTATTTCCAATCTGCCGGACGTGAGTAGTTTACACTGTTTAAGTTTGGTGAGACGTTTCTTACTTGATTTAGAGATAACAAGAGGTTACAATTAGCCTAAACTCGGGCTTGCAAAAAAAACTGTATTGTATCCCTAATTTAGCGCTAAGCAAAAGAATAGAAAGAAGTCTGTCTTTCTTACATCGGACGCATTGCGCTTAGCTTGTGTTGGAGTCTACTTCTTTAGACCCCTATCAACATATATTCCTCTAAAATTACAAAATTGCTTTACAGCTCAACCATTGAGAACAATAATTATAACACTTGTAAAAAATATTTCTAAAAGAACAAGAAAAAGACAAACAGAAAAAAATAGCCCGTGATATATACCAGTAAAAGACATCGAACCCGGGTTAGCTGCGTCACAGGCAGAAACAATGACCTTTAGGCCACAGAGGTTTATCGTTATGAAATGTGATAAAAATAGTGTATTGATTCCAAAAAAAACTAAGCATACTTGCTTTCGGTTCGATGGATAATTGTTTGAGAAAGGAAACGCTTATCGAACGATGTAGGATTTTTTCGCATTCTCGTTGAAATGTGAGTAGAAAATTAATTAGCAGAGTTAAACTGTTTACAAATACGTCAATCCAGGGTCATTTGAAACACAAGAAAGGAACGTTTCTCGGACAGTTTCAAGTCACGCAAGTACATTTGTAAAAACTAATTGCTTATCATTCAAAGATTGAAGTCCAGAAATTGAGATATTGTGGGAAAATAGTAAATAAACTACCTGTCAAAGTGTCAGGGGTGTGTGATATCTCGTACTTGAGTTATTCAACAAAATGTACGCCTCAATGGAGCGGATACGGGGAACACGGCAGTCCATCTGGAGTTTTTTTTTTTTTTTGAATTTTGGTCATGTTAAAAGCTTTCTTCTCGCAATTGAACTTGCAAACATTCGTATAGACACTTCTCTTAACATATTAGTTGTTCAGACTTCAAAGACACAAGGTGAATCGACGTTTTCCGATACGTGACAACAGGCACTCGGCCGTGAAAGGTCAAACTCCCTTTGTCTATAGTCTCTAATTTTTGGCGCTCCTCTCGCGTCGCGTCTCCTCGCAACTTCGCGCGCGCACGTGTCTTTCGCCCGCCCCACAATCCATCGCCAAAATTAGAGACTACTCGCAGTCCTCAATGAAGCAGACACGAGGAAACACGGCAGTCCATCTGGAGTTAAGTTTACTCATGTTGAAAGCTTTCTTCTCGCCGTTGAACTTGCAAACATTCGCATAGACACTTCTCTTAATATATTGTTTGTTCAGACTTCAAAAGACACAAGGTGAATCGACATTTTCCGATACGTGACAACAGACATCACTCTTGCTGTGAGTTGTTAAAAATAGTTAGCGCTTGCGCAGAAACGCCGGAAGTGAGCTTTGTGGATGAAACTCGACGAAGAAAAAGAAGAACCGTCGGTAATTTTAGATCCGCGAGACGCGGGAAGCCCGAGTAATTAACCATTTGGAAAATGAGTGGGCATGCGTTACTATCGCTATAGTAAAAGCCGTGTAGTGGAAACCAATGAGAAAAGAAACTTTGATCATACCTCGAAAAGATGTTGTGGTGCATTGAAATCGAAGGTTGTCTACCACAGGAAATTTCGATTTCAACAGGTACACCTTAAAGCTAAAAATCTGATGCAAGCCTCCTTAAGCAAGAATCGGACTTGTTTGAATTTGCTGGAGTATCTCTTTTGACCTCTTTTGTTGACCTGAAAACAAAATACAAATTCAATTTATTCTTCGTGAATTAATATTATAATAATAATAATTCAAAAATGAAGAGGAGGGGCTTCGATAGTCCCTAAAATTTCAGGGGATGTCAATGACTTGTCGCTAAATGCGTATGGTATTGATGTTAATAAGGCTGTAGCAAGTCTAAGGTGGAGCACTCTACAACGTAGGCGTGAAGATCATGTTTTCTAATCTTGTAAAGAAATGTATTGCCTATAGATGCCCGCAATTTTTTAGAAATTATTTTACTTTTCACAAGAGCATATGTAGTCGAACCACCAGGCAAAATAAAGAATTATTGGCCGAGGTTGAGTAAAATATCGTGATTTGTCAGTGGCGAGCCGAAGGCTGAGGCAAATAATTGATCTGCGAGACACTGGTACGTAAATCACGATATTTTGCGAAAACCGAGTTCAATTATAGTTTTATTATTCGGTCACCGAGCTTGTTTTTCATAATTATTTTCGGAAGTGTGAAACGATCTGGCATTTTTCACTGAATTTGAAAAGCTTGGACGTGTGGACAGAACTACGCATGAGCAGAATATTATTTGCAGCAAAATCACAGTTGGACAGTACTGCGCACGAGCAGACCATTATTTGCAAGCAGTTATTTGTAAGTCACGTGGTAGGTTTTGGGATATGAATAAGTGGAAAAGCATCGAATGATAACTATCTTTATTTTCCGAGGGTTCGCACCGAAGACGCGAAACGTTCTTTTTATTACAGTGGTTGTGTAATTTTTTTATATAATAACGTGACACACTCGCCTGCGGCTCGTGCGCCACTTCTTTGTTTTTTTCCACATTTTGACGTCATCTGTGATCTATTACTGAACAGACGCACGGCACAATGGAATCTATTTGTTAAATAGATTGTCAAAGTAATTTTACTCTGTTTGCTATTTAAGTTTTTCATGTAGGCTATTGTTCTTAACTTTGTGAATTTAGTGACTAATTGCTTTTGTTACTTTTTATTTGTCAGGGCTCCCATTGACAGCAGGTCTTTTGTATAGTCCTGAAGGGACCATCCTGTTTAAATAAAGGTGTTCACTTCACATATAGCGGCATGGAGACGAGGATTTATACCATAACCGTATTGCTATATACATTAGCTGTGTTTATTTTGCAAAAAGAAAAACGCGGGACAACATCGGAAGACCTTACCTGCAGAAATAAAAATATATATATATAGATATATGAACATTCGTCTCTGCAGCCTCTATTACTCAATTCGTCATTTAGAAGTCCGTACATTTCATACATTAAAAAACAGGGGAGAAAGAAATGTAAGAGTTAAGAATGACAACTATGATCTGGTCATCAGAAGCATGACCAAATTCCTCAGACAAATTCCTCAGTCTTAGTGAGGAATCGTAAAGGTTTAAAAAAATATTTCCAAACTCCGAACGAAAAGAATCAACGAATTTGAATTTGCAATTCAACTTTGCGAAAGCAAAGTTGCGCTAAGCCGCGCGTTCGAGCTGAACTGACGCATCAAACCATGTTATTCATTTTCTTGTTGCTGATATTAGCCCACAAACGAATAACGTATAGTGTAGACTTAAAGTGGCCGCGGGTATTTATGAGGTCGTGTGGTCCCTTTTTGAAAAGGAAAACGTGGACCGATTTCCTAGAAATTTCAGCCTCCAAATTCTCGCCGCTTCTTAAAACCCTTATTAACTATAAAATTATTCGATGCTGTGATGCTGCAACTGTCAAGTTTAAATTCCTCACGATTTTCGGCCGCTTGGGAATCACAGAGTCAAAAACTGCTTTTTCATGCTTGGGTGACCGTAACTAGCTTTTCAGAACACTTCTCCAAGATGCCAAGTGCAATTCTTTTCAACGAGAAAGCATAAACGCCCTTGGAGCTCCTCTGTATTAATTCTTCTTTCATGATATATTGAAACCACTAAATCTGGACAGAAATCTATGTGATTCCCAAGTGGCGAAAAAATCGTGAGGAATTTGAACTTGACAGTTGCTGCATTACAACATCGAATAATTTCATAGTTAATGAGGGGTTTACACAGCGGCGAGAATTTGGAGGGCAGAAGTTCCCGACTTTCTATCCTGAATTCTCCAAACCGTACAGACAAAAAACAGCTCAAACTTTGCAAGGACCTTTGTAATATCTTGGCCTATGAACTATTCGAAAAGAATGCAAAACAAATCGAGAAATTTTGAGTAATTCGAAATAATATGATTTGTTTGCTTTTCTCCAACAAGCAGTCGATAAACCACACATCTTTTTTGATTGCTAACATTTGATGTAAGTCTTCAATCTTTTAGGCTCTTATACAAAGGTATAATTGATGTCAGCCTTAAGAAATGGTAGGTTCTGGGTAAGTATATCTCCCACATTTAGATGACAATTGAGTCAGACGTGAGAGGAGAGCAGTTTTGAGGGAAAAATTAAGAAGTCGATGATTTGGCAAATCTACGGTTTCCATTCTCATGTAACTCGCTGTGAGTAAACCTTCGTTGTTTTTTAGCCTCTTCGATGTGTTTGTACAAAAATTCACCGTGTCAATAATTGCATTTTCTTGAAAAAGAAGGTCGTAGAAAACCTTTTACTATAGAAAGAAATCGATTCCGATCGCCATAAAATCTAAATTATTATATTATTCAAGGATTCTTCTTTCGGATGAAATTTCTAAGAAATCGGTCCTCGTTTTCCTTTTCAAAAACACAATTTAAAAAGGGTCCACACGACCCCATAAATACCCGCGGGTCAAGGAGAAACTAACCTTCTGGGCTCCTGAACTGATGCACAACACGAAGACACCAAGCGAGAAAAACGTGAAACAGTGATTAAATCTAATGGTATGCCTTATGACTCATCTCTTTTTATACTGTTAATAAAAATTCATAATGTGATCTGCAATAAAAATATTTTGATCAACTGGCACTGCACGAAAATTCGGCTTTCGTCACCTTGCATTCCACCTCAAAGGCTTGACAAAATTGCGTGCAAAAGAAACTCCTTTGACATGTTTTGTGATGGTTGTAGTTTTTATCTCACCTTTGAGCTTTCTTTCGCTCGCGTCAAAGGTTTCATGCCTTTGATAAACATCAAAAGGTACCTATAAACCGCCAAAGCAACATTTTACAGTACTTTTTCTGGTGATTTTGATATCAATCGATAGCGCATTACCTTTGACTAGGCCGGCTTTACCACTCTTGACCTCTGACTTCTTACAAAGGAGAGGTAGTCATTTTTTGTGCAGTACCGATGGGGACGGTAATTAGTGGGTTGGCACAGTTTACTTGTCAGAATAAATCTTTGTCATTCCAGACTCTTTGTCATATGCTTTGTAATTTGGCATTCAATGAAATGCTTAACATTACGACAAAGGCACCGCATTACTTTATGCATTTCAGTATTGCAGTTTTTAATGTAACTTCATGACATTATCATACACATCACAATATATGATCACAGTGCGTACCCTGGGGTAGGGAAATTTCAACTGGAAGTAGTATAGGAGTTGGGGGTACGAGCACATTTTGATTCAAAATGAGCTCGATACCCCCCACTCCTATACTACTCGTCATTTGTTGGTAATCTATAGTAGTTCAATTTGATGAAATCTATAGTTATACTTTTTGAAATTCTCGGAAACCACCAAGCGTGACATTCTCGGAAAAACAGGAAATGAGTCATCGCCTATAGCTAATATTATAACTCACGTGACGGTCGCATGATTTTTCTAACCAATCAGAAATATACCCATAAATTACTCATTTGGTAAAAACTTTGAGTTTGAGTTTGAGTTTGAGTTGAGTAATTGCAACGAAAGCATTATGGCTCCATCACTGGAACAGCTTACTGCAAGATTTGAATCTGTATGTCAGAAAATTCAGGATAGTATTATGGTTATTGAAAGTCTTATGGGATCTGATCAGACTTTTCAGTTGAAGATAATTTAGTTTTTGATGGCATAGTGCCCGTATGCGTAACTGTTGATTCCGTCTTTTGATATATATCTTTTGTCATCGAAGCAACTGAGTGATACTTTGTTGATTTCATAGCTTCCTAATTGATGGTTTTCACTTCTGATTGTTTTCATTGTATGATGCATCTGTTTATTATTAAATAGTGTCTCCTTATAATTTTCATGTTTGATGTTCTTTTTTATAACAATCTTTTTGATTCCTTTTGCTGTTTTTCCTCCTTTTTGGTTATCTTTCATATAGCTATACATTTTCGATCGTAGACCGATGAATTCGCAAACGGGTACTCCTGCTGCCTCATCTTTGAATTTGCCAATAACTTTTTTATTAGTCATTGAAATACGGCGAGCTTTCAGGGTAGTCACTGTTGTCAAATTTATCTTTATCATTCCAGAAACCCTATAGACATCTTCAGCTTCAATCTCATATGTCAAACTGTCTGTATCAGTGAAGAGCAACTTAGCCTTATTACCATACTTTTGTTTAATGTAATTATAATGGAAATCATACATTAGTGTCTTACTAAGATCTAGAATACACATTCCTATATATGCCGGCCTGTTTAAAGTTAGTGTTTCTTTGATCTTATGCACCGCAACTAGATTTTCATTGAATATCTTACTGCTAACATAAGTGGGTTTACTAGCTAATTTCAATAGCTTCTTCTCATCAGTCACCAATCTGACATCTACTCTCTTTCTGAGATTCTCCATAGTTTTGCCAAATACTGAGTTATTCATCAACTTGAAAAAGTCTTTCTCAAAGGCATTTTTAGCATTGGTTCTTTTCTGTGTATTGAAGTCAATGTACTGCCTCAGCCAAGGGGATTGTTTGAACTCTAATACTCTATGGATTTTTGTTATTTTCAAACCAAGATCTGTGTACAATTGTAGGTTCCTGTAATGCAGAACATACTTCTCTTTGTTACTCAACGTTGGTATCAGTTTATGCACCAAACCAGTTGATATATTGTATTTCTTTGCTATCTCCTTACAATAGTCTGAAAGCATGCCTTCAGTTACTTTAACCTTCTCTGGCCCAAGTGGGTAATCATTGTGATGGTCATGTAACTCTTGGGGGTATTCCAGATCAACTTCAAGTATTAAACCCTTTGAACTATCTTCTTTATACTTAGCCAGGTTGAGATTGCTGATATTCTTTTCAGTCATCCATCTGAATCCACCAGTTGGGAGGTATTGACTCATTGCCCAACCATATAGATTGTTTGCATCAAGATACATGATATATTTCGAGGGCGCCTTCTCATCATACTCTTTCATGTACTTATTATTTGCTTTACCATAACGGTTGGCAATATAACTGATACCACCTCGCAGACCCTTTTCAATGAACTGGAACATATCAATGTCAGTCATCAATTCTAATTTGATATTAGTCATCTTTAGCATGGCATCCCAAGATAAACCAGGAGATGTGAAATAGTGACACGGATCCAGTTTGTAGTACTCGAGACATGTTTTTCTGAAGTTTTCAAATACATCAGCCAACAGGAGTACATCTGTTTTAAGGTACAGATCATGATACTCACCCATGTTTTTCAAAGAGAATGCTTTCCAAACAGTCTGAGCATGTGCATAGTCTTCATCTGATATATGCTCATCACTCAATATACTGTAGAATTCTTCTTTTGATGGCAGCTTTTGGTTAAATTTATTGAAACTATCCATATAGTCATAAGGATAAACACCTTTCTGTGCCACCAGATTAAGATCATTTCCCTTGAACTCTTGTGAGGTGTATTTTAAGGCTTCTTTTGGTAGATTGCCTACAAGTTTTTCCAAACTAGAGCTCATGAACTGTAAACTATCAAGAAATGTTAGGTGATTGCCAAGCATGAAAGCCATATACTTCTCCATATTATTGGGTATAGCATTGATTGTCATCTGGCACTTCTCACCTTTCTTATTTGTATAGGTGTGTTTCTTGACAATGGCTCCAATCTCTTGCATAATAAAATGACTATCATAACCTCTTAGATTGTGAAATATAACAGGTATCTTTATTTCTTCTGGGTTAACTCTAAGTTTCAGGTTACATTCTTGATGAGCTGATCCTCTATACTGGCCAGTAATATGACAGTGATCTCGTACTCGAATATCTTTGTCAGTGTATTTTTTATCACAAATGTGACATTCTTTGGCTTTTTGGAATTCCTTCTTATCATCTTTTGTCATTTTCAATGGTTTGTTGAATTCTTTTTTCATAACCTTCTTGCAATATTTAACTTCCTCAATCACAGCTTCCATGAATTTGTACACGGTTTTTTCACCCCTGTATATTTGTATTGGCTTGCTGTATTTATCATCATAACAACAAACAACTTTGTAACCATATCCACAATCAGTATGCTTCTGATAGGCTTCAGTGTATGATTTATCATTGTTGGGTTGGCAACCGTGTATTTTTTTCAGTGATGGCCTCAAAATCAGCATAGATCAAAAATGGTACCTGCTGTTGTTTATGGAAGTTGTTGAGTTTCAGTATGTTGTTATCTTTGTTTGGCATCTTTATTGCTTGTGTGCCATTAACATGCATGCAGTTGTCCTTGTGATCATTCAACACCCTTTCAGAGCTGAAGCATTGAAGACAGTGCATACAAAAGTGTTTTCTTTCTTTGTGCTTTGTTTGATTGTACATAAACTTGTTGAAATCATTGATTAGCACATAATGCTTGTTTTCATTTTCTGTTATGAGAAGCAGATTCAAGCAGTCTGCATATTTCTCTTTTGAGACAAAAATTGGATATGGTTGTTTATCCTCATAACCGAAAACATTGATATTGATCTCATTTTGTTTTTCTATTTTTTTGTAATGTTTGGTAGTCACTGGAAATTCAATTCCTGAATAATCCAATTTGCCGATATACTGTTTGTCAACTTTTTTAATCCTCTGTGGGTTTTTGTCTTGTGGATTCAAATGTCTGATGTGGCACCATCTGAAGCATTCATTATCCTCATTTTTAATATTGATCAACCCCTTCACACTGTTTCTGAGTTCATTCGGTAGTTTAATGTATGAGGAGCCCTTCATTGGCTCATATTTGACTGTATTTAGATAATGGTGTTCAATAGATTCAATAGTCCAACCTGAACCTTCAGATACCCAAACTGCAATCTTATTCAATATTTGGTCTTTTGATAACTGCAGTGATTCTGCTATTTCCAGATTATTGATGATTGTTTGAGCGACACTGTTGAAATATGCGGTTTTAAACTCTGGACTTCCATCCGTCATTTTTGTGAATTCTACTTTCAGTGTTTCAACGAATTTGAGACCTTTAATTTCATTCAACAATTTTATAATATTATATGCAACAGCCTTTCTTGTGTTTTGTAGTTGCGCAAGCGGGTCTTTGTTATTTTTTATACTGATTTCATAAGACTTTGTGAAGCCCTTTAGAGCTTTCTCTGTTTGTACTATCTTAGTTCTGGGTACAATCGCTGGTTTTTGAACAACCTTTTTGGTTCTCGGTGCTGGGACTGGTTTCTTTTTCAATTGTTCTATCTCCTCCAACCACTCTGCTGGTGGAGCTGGTAATCTTTTCCTCTCTAAGTAATCAACCAATTCTCTGACTGTTTGTCTTGGCTTATAAGTTCTTGGTGATGGTACCGGTTTGGTTTTTGGCGTTTGTTTGGTATCATCCACCACAATAACGTTTGGCTTCTTCTGCTGCTTCAACAGCAAATTGATGAGCTTAGATTTGCTCAATTTTTTAGACTTTTCTTGTCCATACTATTATTAGTTTTGATAAATTTTTCCATTTACACTATAGTATATTATTTTCTTTTTAAATCAGTTTAATCTGTTTTTTAAATATGATTGAATTCAGGTGATCCTAACACAGGATCCTCCGAACTGTATTATTGAAGAATATTTTTTTGATGCTTTTTTGTTTTCATGTGACACCATTTTCCAGCAAGAGTGTAATTTATCCCCGTCTTACAAATGTCACAATACCACTCCTTCTTCAACATGTATTTTGTCTTGGACTTTGTTATAGCTTTTTTTCTTTCTTCATCATTATAGATTACTGGTCTTCCACGACCTCTTTTAACATTTTGATTTTCCATTTCTATATAATATTATAGATATAATTTTAAATGTATTATAGGTTCGTTTAAATCATCTTTCTCTTCTTGACAAGTATAATTTGCTTTCTTCCATGTGTTTGGTTATTTCATGAATTAAATCTTCAAAGCAATTGCTCATGATGTATCTGCATTTGTTTTTTTCATACTTTTGCTTCATGATTGTTTGTTTATCCGACACTTGATATACACCGGTTGGGCTTTTAAATTCAAGACATAAAGCATTGTATTTTTCAGTTGGATTCATTAACATCAAATCACATTGTCCAGACATATATCCTTTGTTATAACTTTTGATTCTCATATTTGAGCTTATTTGATTTTCACCTAGACCAGCAATCATTAAAGCATCTTCGTATTTTTTTCTGATAAATGATACAATCTTGCAGTGTAAATCATTTTCATTTTCAATCAATAGCATGTTATTGTTTCTGTCATTGAACTGCTTGTGATATATTTGTTTTCTGATTGATGGTAATACTTTTGATGTAACCCAATGTTTAATTTTTTTGGCTTCTTGTTTTTTGGATGAAAATAAAAGTGAATAAAATCCTGTTTCATTTATAAAAATACATTTGAAAGTTTTTTCGATAACCTCAGCGAAAGTTGACTTTATTTTCATTTTCGAATTTATGGACAGTTCAAAGTCTAATAAGATTTTATCTTCAGAATCAACATGATCACGAATGGCTTTACAAGTGTTTGTGTGCTTTAAGATTTTAGCTATGTCTCTACCTCTGAACCATATATCATTTTTATCATCAAGATAACAATCTATTGATACATCTAATTCTTTATTATCGTAGGAATATTTTTGCATTTGTATATTATATTATAATAATTTATTTTTAATTGATTTTCGACCTGTGTTTTAAATAGCCAGAAACAATTATATTTTTGGCTACATATAATAGCAAATAACAGAATACTGTAAGGTCCACTTATATATATGTTAGATAATTTTCTCTTTATAATATTTCTTTGAAATCCCTAATTGGTATCCAACTGTTGAAGTCATCACTATATCCCTTCCACTTCACCAAAGCTTGTTTCTACTTGTAATCTCTGCGAATGACTTTATCAATACGGAAAACATCCTGTTTAGCCTTTAATAACTCAGGTTCATAAAAACTCCCTTGTATTTCTTCATCGTTGAGATCTTTTAGTTTGTATGTTATTGGATTAGTGTATTGAATCTTATCAACTGTGAACACTTCCTCAGTCCAATTTGGTGTATAGCCCTTGTCGAACACATTCCGTTTATACTTAGATATTCGGACCTTATCACCTATTTTAAATTTTGGTTTCTGTTTTAATGGCTCCATATCACCATATAGATTAAAGTAAACAGTTCCTTCATTCTTTTTCTTTGAAGCCTCTGTAGGTGTCATCTTTATGCTTGAATGTTTGGTATTATTATACTTTTTCACAAATTTTGGTAACATGTCTAAATACTGTGTATTACCTTGAACTGTGAACTGTTTCCACATTTTGGATTTAATTGTCCTATTCCATCTTTCAACTACTGATGACTTCTCCTCATTCTCAGTTGAGTACATATGTATCCCATTTCTCTCTAATAGGTCTTTCACATGTTTGTTATAGAATTCTTTTCCCTTATCGGCCCATAAATATTGTGGTTTTCTGCCTTCCTTGAATATTGTTTTGAATGCTTCAGTGACAGATTCACCTTTCTTATCCTTCAATGGGACAATCCAACCATATTTGCTGAAGACATCAATAACCATAAGAAGATATCGATAACCTTTATTCCATTTACTGAACTGTTGCATTTCAACTAGATCACTTGCCCATATTTCATCAATTTTATTTACAATCACACGCCGCCGAGTGAAATTTCGTTTTATGGGTGCATGTAATTCATCTGCTAATTTTTCTTGCCAGTTTTCTTCACTCGACGGCTTTTTCCGTTTTTTGAAACACCTAAACCTAGTTTCTCCTTTTTGTTGATTAGGAATCTAGCTGTTTGACCCCATTTTGGCATTTCACCATATGGTATTTGATCGAGAGATTTTACCATTGTTCTGTCACAATCACCTTTATCTTTTCCCATATCATAAAAAATATCGTGGTAAGCTGCTATTTCATCCACTTTGTTGTAAGGTTGGACATACCATTTTGTGACCTCACCTGTGTTTTTATCATACTCTAACTGTTTATCGAGGGGATTATAAGGTCCCATGTATTTATACTTTCCGGGTGTCCATCCACCTTTTGGTTTTGGTAGTTTACCGATCATCTTGTGAATGTCAATAGCACCGCCATAATCCAATAATATCTGTTTTATAACGAATGTTTGGTCTCACTTTTGTTGAGAGTTGATTTAAAGCTTCAGTCCCCACCTTTGTGATCGTCGGCTTTGCAAGGGAAAGTCCTTTATCAATCAATTGCTTTTGCAGCTTTGGATTTCTCATTGCTTCTGAAGCATAATATCTCCCCATTTCAACACCTTTCTTCGCTAAATAAGGGACACCGTGTTCCAAGAATCCTGTAAGTGCCATATCTGCGGCTGAATCTAGTATGCCCGCCCCTTCAGACGGGCCAATCAGTTTCCCCGTTTCTTGATGAATTTAGTCTTTGTTATTCCACATTCAGCACAAGTGCATTTCATCATAGTTCGGCCATTTTTTGTCTTTTGATATCTTTCACTTCCTGGTACACATTCAGTTACTTTCTTCTGTTTGACACAATATGATTTTACCATTATACATATAAGTTAGATATTTTCAAAGTAGTCTGTGATGAATCTGTGATTGACACTTGCATCTGTTGAACTGAATTTGGAATTGTGTATTGTATCCAGAATCGAATTGCCTTTTTGTCTCTCGAGAAGATAGTACAAGCACCAATATCCACACAAGACTGAATCCCTTTCTTGTATCTCATCACCAGAGTATTCAATTTGCTTACCGCTTGTAGCCATATACATTTGAACTTCTGTTGGCATCATCAATCCAAAACTATCAAAATATTCACAGTATGTGTCCATATTCCGATAACATACCCAATGAGTGCCAGGTCCAATTTGACTGTCAAGATTAACTATTCCACACTCTTTGTTTTTGATTTGTCTTGGCAAAGCATCCCGACTGAAAACACCTCTGAAATGTTTTATACCAAGTTGTTTCACCCAATTCAATAAATCAAAGTTGGATAATGGTTTATTTATGAATTTTAAAGAATTTTCCCCAGAATTGGGATTGAATTGAATGGGCTGTTTTTTCCTAATAGAAGCCCTTTTCCTTTGGTCTTTTTTTTTTTTTTCATTCCAAAACCGATTGGATTATCCCATGTACCAACAACTGGGGGTGATCTCCATGGAAACATTTCATGTTTTCCACCACTTGTATTTATTTTACTTGTTTGAATATTATCTGGAACATGTACCGGCAGTGACCGTCTTGGACGACTGTGTTCAACATGCAAACCTTTTCCAGTTAAGGCATTCATAAGCAGAGGAATTCCAATACTTGCCAAAAGTGTTCCAAGAAAACCACCAGACTGAGTTTTTGTTGGTTTGATAGCAAGTTGTCCACCAGACTGCATCGCATTGACAAGATCAGCCATTTGTCTCACATTTAACAAATTTTTATAATTCAATAGTTGGGACATGTTTTGATTGGGAATAATGAATCCTCCTTTTTTTTCTTTCCAAACAATTTATCAATACCAAGGCTTGCCAATGAAGAAAGAGCACCTGTGGCCAATGCTGGAGCCGCTTTTGCTACTGCTTTAGTTGCATATGGCAATAGTTTTGTTCCAAGTGAAAAAAGACTTGACCAAAGAGAACCTCCGTGTACAACAGCTTTTCTGATTTGTGATTTTGATATAGAAATATCTGATCCTTTTCCTGATCTTTTTGATTTCATCAGTTTGTTGATTTGTCTTTTTGTCAACATAAGTTGATCATTACCTGATAATTCATTATGCGATAACCTCAATGTTACAGCTGAATTTGATTTAATGGCTTTTGCGAGTTTTTCTTTCTGACCTTGTGAAAGTTTCACTCCAGGAGGATGATAAGTAGTCATATAATATATGTTTATACTAAATTGTATTTAATATAAATAATGATTTAATTTATTTAATTATTTAATTTATTTAATTAATTTATTTAATTATTTCCAATTAATTATTCCATTTACATAGATCTCAGAATCAACTTTCCATCAGTCTTTCTCATTTCAACATCCTGCTCATAAAGAACCAGTGCATACACACTGTAATCATGATCTGCTGCAGCACTTAAAGTGTATTTGAAAGTCAGTTTTGTCATTCCATCTTTTATGTCCTGCTTCTGTTTTGTCAGATCAAAGTAAATGAAAGGGAATATTGTACCAAAGTTTTCTCTGTTAAGAAGAGTGCTATCACTGAAGTCATTTACAACTTGAACATATTTGAGAACATCTCTGAATACTCTTGATGGTTCTGTTGATGGTTTATAATGAACCTCTGGATAATCATTTCCGTTGCCAACTTCAAGATAACAATCAGTCAAAGTTTTGTCATTACCAACAGAGAATGTGTTATAGAGAAGTTTATTCTCTGTCTGATCTGAATCATTTGCATCATTGATGATGAATACAAAGACATGCCTGGGTTTGTTTATTCCTGTGGAAATACGGAAATTGGCTGTCTGCTGTCTTGTTGAATTGCCTCTCTCAACCATTTCTCTCATGTAAGTCCACTTTCTGTTGTAAAGATACTTGCTCATGTATAAAGACTTTCCCGCAGAATTGAAAACAATGCGAGGAACTATTAGCTGGAATTTAGTTAGTACCACACGACATTCATCAGTAGCTTGCCAAATCAAATTGTCATCACTCTCAAGTGTTAGGTTCACCTCTACTTTTGAGTTAGGCATAAGTTCATCCCAAAAGCTCTTGAAAAAACCGCATCTGTTCAATGCTATCTCTGCATTTACTTCACCACCATCATTAAGCAAAGCTTCACGATCTGCGAATCCTTTGTTATAATTAGCCGCCTGAGCTGTTCTATGTTCGGCATGCCTTCTGGTGTCAAGATAGAAGAACTCATTGGTTCCCTGACTTACAGCATAACCTTGTGAATACTCAAGCAACGACTTAATATTTGTGGCTTGGTTTGCATCACGGCATTCATAAACATCAAGACCATTCATTTTTACATTAATGGTGTTAATAAGAGCGTGAACTGAATTAACAATACCATTTCGATCTGCATTAGCAATATTAGCTCCATCTGCAAGCTTATTTTCTTTGAAAATAACATTAAAACGGGCATTATACCAGTCAAATGGTGTTGTCTCTCCACTGTTATCAACAACAAATCGGTAACCTGTTTTCCTCTGATGAGCATTATTTGCTACTACAGTATTAAGTGCTGTCTCTAGTTCGAACACCACATCTTCATATCGTTCGATATATTTTGAGTCGCGATAGTTTGACATATATTATTGTGTTAGATAAAAGTTATTTAATTTTTCGAGGTCTGCCACGGCCTCTTTTGATCTCACCCCCAGTCTTAATCTCACTCCCACCATTTCTCTTTTTCCTTCTCAAAAGTTCTATTATTTTGTCACCAACTTTTTTACCAGTATGCTCACCAATTGTTGTAGCTGCATTTTCAGCCGCTTTTTTTCCAACTGTTTTGACGATGTCAGTCAGAATACCTTCACCATAATGTTCATATTTTTTTAATTCAAACCTTTTCATATACTATTAGGTTTTATAATTCAATCCCTCTCAAGAATAACTCAATATACCAATCTATCCCATTTAAATCAACTGGAGCTCTAGAAGAGTCTGACATAAAAGCGTATTGAACTGATTGTATGTGTTGATACTGGATTCCATGAAAGAAAAAGAGGTTTATAATTGAATGGTAAACTTCTGATGAGATCTGTGACTGGAATAACAGCGATAGTATCTGTGGAATTTCCATCAACGATGCTGTCTGTCACCTTATCACAATTAATATAAATTTCATCTACTCCACGTGTTATATCAGGTAAGTTTGTTCCATATTCAGTGGCTGAAATTATTTTTGAATCAAACCCGATAAGTTTTCTGAATTCAAAATTTCTCAGATCCACTCGATAGTTTTCATTAAGCTCAATCAGAATACGATATGTTGATAAAACGAAAAATATATTGATACCATACTTAAATTTTGATTCGTCTGTTTCAGATGGATTCAGTATATGTCCATTTTTTCTCAAGTACTCATGAATGTAGCTATTAATTTCATCATATGAGTACATACCATCAACGAATGTTATTGTTTCTCAGTTTGCACCTTTGTCATGGCTATATTTAATTTGATTATTCCCGTAAGATTCTCTGATGTTATACCAGCTGTATGTCATGTTAATAGACTTCACAGCCATTTCATATTTCATATCATTTGATAATACTAGAGGAGTATTAAATCTTTTTGTGAAATCATGACTCTTACTGACACCAACTTTGTCTCTGTTTTTACTGTAGAATCGTAATGAAATTTCTGTCATATACAATTACATTAGATATTTAGCCATTATTTTATTTAGCTCCTTGTTTGAAACAACACCCAATCTGCTTAATGTATGCAATATATTTACAAACTCATTTCTCACACCCATGCTATTATTACCAGCAAAAATAGACCCACCAATTAACTGTAGTCGTGAAAGCAAGTCACCGATATTATTATAATGCATAACACCTGCCCCATATTGCACTTTTCTCTTTTTCATACCTTGTCCTTTTTTGTATTTGTAAGATGCTAATACATCTCCAATCGTTTCTCTATATTTCTTCAAAGTTTGTAACTCTCGATCATAAGATTGTTTATCTTCTAGTGTTTTTACTTTTGCTTTTTTACTTCCTAGTCTCATGGCGATATCTGCAGCTTTTTTCTTTTCTTCAAGAAGTTTTTGTGGGACGACTTGAGTCACATCGTTTGGTTTCAAAAGCTTGTTATTTTTAAATATAATTCTGTCATCTTTATTGAAATAGTTATCGATATTTAAAATGCTGGGTTTCCTATCCTCATCCTCATCCTTATCTTTTGGTGCTTCAATGGCTTTAGGAAGTTCCGAATCTATTATAATTGCTCTGAGATTAGATTCCATAACATCATCAAGTCCTTGTGTTAAAGCCAGTTGATTTTGTTTCAACTGTTCAATGACTTCATCCTGTTTTTTGTCAACACTTGCTTTAACACTCTTCTGAACATCAATAGAAGGTTTCAATAATTCTGATGATTCATCATACATGTCTTGTTTTCTGTGTTCAAAAGTCTTGATAACATCACGAACTTCACTTGTCCTTTTTCCAGCTTCAATTCCACTTTTAAGAAGCCTTTTCATACGTTCAATATCCATATACAAATGTGTTAGACTAATCTAAACTATTAACATATGGAAATTCCAAATTATGATATAATCCAGAATTCAAACAAGTCTTTCAGACAGTTGTATCCATATATGCCGAAAGATACATTCAGAATGTTATTGGCTGGAAATTCTGGATCCGGAAAGACAACACTGTTTATGCACTTGATTATGGAACCGCTTGTCTATTACGATCAAATACATCTATACGCCAAAAACTTGGATCAAGACAAATATAAATATTTGCAGCAAGTGATGGATGAAATAAGCAAACAGGTTGGTTGCCCTGTTTTAATATGCAGTCAAGATGAAATTTTACCAGTTGAACAAATTCATAATACAGAATTGCAGCGGTTGGTTGTGTTTGATGATTTCGTGACGGATAAAAAACAAGATCAAATCATCAGCTATTTCATTCAAGGTCGTCACAAAAATTGTTCAGTACTGTACCTAACACAGTCATTCTATGGATGCCCAAAATCTGTTAGGCTTAATTGTAGCCACTTCTGCCTTTACGATTTTCCATCTACAAGAGAGAGAAACATTATATCACAAGAGCTTGGAATCGATAAACAAAAGTATATTGAAGCAACTAGGAAACCATATTCCTTCTGTTATGTTGACAAACCAATGAAAACAGTGAAGAGAAACTTTTATGGTGTTATCTAATCTATTATTATATGGGTGTTTTTAATTCTCCATTAAATCAAGATGATACGAAAACTGGTGAGAGAGGCCCAGTTGGTCCAAAAGGTGATAAAGGTGATAGAGGTCTAACTGGTCCAAAAGGTGATAAAGGTGATAGAGGTCTAATTGGTCCAAAAGGTGATAAAGGTGATAAAGGGGATATTGGTCCAGTTGGTCCAGTTGGTCTAAAAGGTGATAAAGGCGATAGAGGTCTAACTGGTTCAAAAGGTGATAAAGGTAATAAAGGGGATACAGGTCCAGCTGGTCCAAAAGGTGATGAAGGTGATAGAGGTCCATTTGGTTTTAAAGGTGAAAGAGGTCCGAGAGGTTATAAAGGTGACAAGGGTGATACAGGTGGATTACAATTAACACTGGATGGAAGTTATGATGTTGAAAACAAACGTCTTACAAACGTTGGCTCGCCAATAAATAATAGCGATTCCACAAATTTCAGATATGTAAACGATGCTATTTTATCAATTGAAGGAACACGGGAAAATCCATTTAAATTTCTTCTCGAAGACATATCAAAAACAACTGTAACACAAAATGCGAATAATCTGCAATTAGAAGACTTTAATAAAAGCCCATACAAGATCAACAAAAAATCATTGTCTTTCATAATTCCAGATGAAAGCATTACATCTGATTTTTTGTTCAATGTATCACAATTGGAAGTTTCAAAGTACACTTTTGTTGTTGAATTTTATACAGAAAATAATCCAGGGCAGGCGACAATTGAAATTGAAATGGAGACATTAAATTTACATATAAGAAAAAGTCCAATACAAAGAGCATTTTCAAAGACATATGTTGTTGATGGTTATCTTAAGAAAATATTCTTCATTGAGAAAACAAGTCAAGCAGCCTCGACGATTAAATTAATAGTTATTTCACCAAACGTATTGAATAATGTGAAACATCATATTATAGTTTATGGTGTCTTTGGATTTTCTAATATCATTTTATCACATATTCATGACCCAGCTTATGAAATCGAAAACGGCAATGTTGCGTTTGGTGGTAATATTGACATGAAATTAAACAAAATAATCAACCTACAAGATAACCCCTCAAACCCACAAGACGCTGCAAACAAAGGTTATGTTGACGCACAAATAGCCAATATTGATACAACTGCATTTCTTAAAAAAGATGGAACTGTTGCAATGACTGGAGATTTGGACATGGGACGGAATATTGTCAAAAACATGAAATATCCCGTTGATATATTAGACGCCACAAATATGAGTTATGTTGATTCACAAATTGCAAGTTGTATAAAAAGGGATGGATCAAATCCCGCAGAAGGTGATCTAAACATGGCTGGATATGCAATTGAAGATCTGAAAGATGTTGATAATAGTACACCAGCTGAAAATGCAGTCAACAAAAAATATATGGACCAGGGGTTGCAAACCAAACTTGATGCAATCGCACAGAGAAACTTGAGCATGAACAACAATGCCATTACAGGTCTTGCTCCACCCGTAAATTTAGACGACGCAGTGACGAAAAGATATACTGACGAATATTTTCTCCGACGAGACGGTTCGACTGCGATGTATGGAAATTTGTCAATGAGTGGAAATAAAGTGACGAATTTAGCGGACGTGGTGAATGAAACTGATGCAGTGAACTTTAGAGTTTTAAATCGAGCTTCACAAACCATCAGAGCAAACACTTTATTATTGAATGGAACAAATGCGATGGCAGCAGACTTAAAACTTGGAGGGCATAAAATCATTAACTTAAAAGAAGGAACAAATAAAACCGATGCCGTAAATTTAGATCAGTTAGAAAAAAGTCATATTTCATCTGCTTCTCATCCAAAGAATGCTTTCAAATATTTGATGAATGATATCGATGAAGTTAGTACTGAATATGGCTTGACAGTTAATGGATATATTAATTTACCTCGTTCACCACATATGATTTCAAAAAAGGTCATTGATGTAGACTTGAATAAAGAAGCTAATCATATTTACAGAGCTAGAATTGGTTTTAATATGTACACAATAAAAGATGGAAAATACACTTTCATTCTTGAATGGCTATTTCCTGATTATGAAGGAATGAATCTTAGTAGTGTAACATTCAGTGCAACTGGTGGAATTACAATTCATAGAACTGTAGGGAGAAAATTTGATAACAGAAATGAAGATCATTCGAGATATTTATTATGGATTGAAAAACCTTCAGTAAGTTCACCACCTGAATATTTGTATTGTGCGATTCATATTAATGCTAACCCAACTTATCCAAATAAGTACAAAGTTCATTGTGTTGCATATGGTATTGATTTGGAAGCTGTAGACGTTCCATCAAGTGTTTACGACTTCACAGAAGCTTATAAAATCGTGAATGAAAAAATACAATTACAAACTGATTTAGATTTAAATGGACATGCTTTGATTAATAATTAATCAAACTTATTTGACGGTCAAAATGGTGAATTGACAATGCTAAATAATATTAATATGAACAGCTTTCTTATAAGTGAGGCTAAACTTGGTGGTGATTTAAATCTGAATGGCTATAGAATTCATAATAATAGTTTAAATCTCTTTCGTTCTAGCGTTACAGGTGTAATTATGGAAACAGCTCTCGATTTGGGTGGATTTCCTCTTTACAGGCCGAAATTAGGAGGTGATCTAAATTTGAATGGGAATAATATAATTGGTCAAATACAATATTTAAACTGCTTTGTTGAAGCCAGTCAAGGACATAATAAGAATGCTTTAAAGCCTGTATTGATAAATGGCTCTGAATATTTAGTTTTTCATAACAATAACGTTTATATAAAGAAAATGCATATTATACAAGGAACAAAACCCGGAATGTTCTACTTCAAGAAAAAGAATGAAGGCGCTGGATTATTACCACTTCCAGCAACTTTTTTCGAATATAGAATTCCTTCTATGAGTAGAAACATAAGAACAGTTACAGTCAATAAATCATTATCGAGAGGCTATTTTATAATTGACTATTCACATCCTAATACAGGTGCTTTCGATACAACATTCACACTTGAAGTGATTATGAATTAATCTAAATTAATATTATATGGGATTATTTAATCATCCACTAAATCAAGACAATAAAGGTGATACTGGTGCTGTTGGTCCCAAAGGTGATACTGGTGCAATTGGTCATAAAGGTGATAGAGGTGATAAAGGAATTGGTTTTACATTAACACAAGATGGTCACTATGATCTTGGAAACAAACATTTGACTAATGTAAAAGCAGGCAATGATTCTGATCATGTTGTAATCAAATCACAAGTTTCAGATATTGTCAGAGATAGTTTTTTGGATTTATGGGTTTCTGAATTCATCAGATTATACTCTAAATGTACTTATCAAATCGACAGAGCGAATAATAATTTTTTAGATATGAATGCAGACAGAAAAGTTGAAACATTGTACGATCTCTCGAATGAAGAAAATAATGCAACACAATCAACTTTAAACATAAGACCCACTGTTTGTACCAAAGCTAATAAACATAATGGTCGTTATTATTTAGACTTTAATGGATCACAGAGAATGATAAGTCAAATCAATTTAAATAATGATGTTGTTAATATCTTCATTGTTTATAAATTAAATTCAAATACAGGTGGAAATCCATGGAAAAATGGGCTTTTTGGTCATGATAATGGAGGTTATGATAAGTTTGTCAGCTATTACAATGGTTCAAATTTATTTATAAGTGGTGTTGATCAATCAAATTGTGTATATTTTGGTCCAGCAGCATCTATACAAAGTTTCAGAAAAATAGTAGATTATTCAGTAAATGATTTAGGTCAAATAATGTTTGGCACTGCTTGTCTGTTCACTGGGATAATTTATCTTCTCCAAATACAGAAAAAAGCAAAATCTATTGGAACAAAAAACATATGGGAAGTTTTACATCTGCTAATAGAACCGGTAGTCAACAAATGACTTTTGGTGATTTAAATCCAAATTCCATCGCACCTTTAGACGGTTGTATTATTTTTTTCTGTGTTTACTTGGATTCTATATTAGACGAAAAAACAATTTTAGATCATCACCACGTTTTAATGCAACGATATAATATATGATAGAAGACGCAATCAAATATGTTAACTACTTCTTCAAAGAAACCAAACAACAACATGACAGTGTTTATGATGTCATACTGAAATCAGCTTTAGTATATCAATATCTGTACCATAAAAATTTCGGGGTATTCATATCAGTCAATGATGTCCTCGAACTAAATAATAATGATATAGGTCTAATCGGACCTGGCAATGGCTGTCTTACATGGTTCTTGGAAACAATATTCAGTCCGTTGCATATAATGCACTCACACAGCATTTTGCATGACGCTTTTGGTCGATTTTATGACCATCATTCATTAGACCGAGGGTACACATATGTCATACCCAAAAAGCTCACACCAAGATGGATAAAAAGATCTCCATTATGTGGCCAGATATCCGGTTTGATATATTGCATATCCAAGAGAATAATTGTATAAATGATAAATATGACAAAGAGTCGTAAAAGCATATTCAGCTGGAACCATATTTCAGGTGAATTAACAGAAGATCAGGTAAATGAATTAAAAGCCTATTACCACACATATCACAGAAAGTGTTGGGCTCATAGACAGGCGGTTAAACGGTTCAAAAAATGGAAATTACTGGGGAATTCCTTGTCCATCATCTTTGCAACTGGGGCTCTCGCCACAAGTGTGGCAACAGGTGGTGTTAGTTTGGTAGCCATCAGTACAGCAGCACTTTTGATACAAGGGTGGATGAAGCATAAAAACCTAGATTTGAAAATCCAAAATTGCACATATGCTTATCAAAGCTATCAACATCTACTTAATTCAATAAAAGACAAGTTGAGAAGTGGTGATTTTGATGCTTCAAGTATACAAATCTCAATGAAGAATATCGATGATTATGTGACTGATAATAGTCCAATTATTGATAAGTACCTACTGAAATATGATGAAAAATTCACTGCTTGATAATACGAATAATCTTATCAAATCTCAACATTAGAATGTCAACCCAATATCGATCATAAAATCCAAGCGTCTTTTTTGATCTAGTAACTATTATTTCATCAAATGGAAGATCAAGCATTAAAAATATTTGCTTAAGCATAAATTTAGTGCTAATCATTCTTTTACGTTTATTGTTCACCAAGGGAAGCACTTTGTCTATCTCTTCGAATATTTTAAATATTTTACCCTTATCTTTTACAGAAATTTGAAATCCATTCTTACGACATATA
Source organism: Pachyseris speciosa (assembly GCA_016490735.1). Taxonomy (NCBI): domain Eukaryota; kingdom Metazoa; phylum Cnidaria; class Anthozoa; order Scleractinia; family Pachyseridae; genus Pachyseris; species Pachyseris speciosa. The sequence continues at coordinate 703,520 of JAEMWC010000380.1, forward strand.
CCATTTACCACATTTTCAATACGGTACTTCCGATGATAAACTGATTTTCGCCGTATTTTATACATATTATCATGAAAGTCAACGTACTCTTTACAATAATCATAACCATGGACGGAACCACAATTTAGGCAAACATTTTCACCATAATCATTAAACATTTTCTGTTTATCACAGCATGGCACAACAACACTATTAACAACTTCAACCAATTGCTGATCACAAAAAGGACATGTCAATTCCCCCATATTCTTTAATTCATTGTGGATTACTGAATTACAACTCATTCTATACTATTATATAAGATATTATTTCTTTATGTAACTAACACATAACGTCACGGCATAGCTGTGCCGGCCAGAGATCACAATAGGCGATGACTCATTTCCTGTTTTTCCGAGAATGTCACGCTTGGTGGTTTCCGAGAATTTCAAAAAGTACAACTATAGATTTCATCAAATTGAACTACTATAGATTACCAACAAATGACGAGTAGTATAGGAGTGGGGGGTATCGAGCTCATTTTGAATCAAAATGTGCTCGTACCCCCAACTCCTATACTACTACTGGAGGATTCGTACTTCGCTACGAGTAACTAATTCAACCCATTCTTCTGAATCACATTGTTGGTTACACATATAGAACAAGGGCTAATCACTGGCGTTATAACCTGAGGGATTAAGTTAAAAGAGAGAAACGTAAAGCTCGTATACCAACAACTAGTCCTTCGCCCTGTTTTTGCGACCAACCTGTAAAACAAATCACAATTCAGTCAAATGAATAAAAATTAGTTGTTATCTCAAGGAATTTTTTCGGTTCTACCTCGGTGTAAACTCCTGTGAAACTCACTAATGACGTTCAACAAAGAAAACAAAACATTCCAACGGCATCTCTTTACTGAGCGAAAAGCAAAACAATACCTAAAAAACAAAGAAGACCTCGCCAGATTTTTACACCGATGTAAAACCATTTTTTCTGGTTAAGGCCGGTATGCTTTTAATCACGGAGACATTCTGTCGTGCTGGCTTCATCCACCATGAAGTTATTTTTCAGTTCTGTTGTTCTCTTCGCTTTATTACAGTGACGGTCGGATAAGGCTCAAAAGTAACTTTATTTTATGCAGCTAAACGTTCGAGTTGTTTATCTCACTTATTCCATCATCATTAAATGTTTTTCGTGTAAAGCCCACCTCCACGAAGGCAATAGCGATTTAGACGGTAGGATTTGTCGCGTGTCTTGGCGTATGCGACACAACGTAGAACAAAGCTGTGCCGTGTGAATGTTCCTACAACTTATTTACCACAGACGCACGCGGCCTAATTTTGAATCATGTTTTTAAAACCATACGACGGTCGTAGGTATAGGTAATATTGAATGGCAAGTGTCGTATACGAGTTTTTTGGTATGGCGCGAGCAGCGCGCGCTACAGAAGTTGCATGCGACAGTCGTAAGCAAAAATCGTACCGTCTAAATCGCCCTAATACTTCGCGGGCTTTGGCGGGAAAATGTTTCTTTCCTTCCCAGGCTTCTTGAGACACCCAGAGGTTCCCACGTTGAGCGTGCGTCATGAAACATTTCACGTATTTGAAACATTTCATATGCAAACATCGGTTAGCTTTTGCGCCTTGCACTTTTTATTACTTTTTCACGTTCTCGTAATGTTGGAAAATTTGTTTCCTGTAATCAATGACGATTACTTTTAATAATTTCTTTCAAGCTCCATTCCTGGTGGCGTCCAAAATTGTTTTCAGAAGCGCCCGCCCGTAAATTATCTTTCAAGTCTAATTCATATTATGCACATGTCATCGGCTTCCCCGTGGGGTCGACCCCCGGGCTAACCAGGGGGATTGTAAAATCAATCAAGTAAACTTGAGGAATTTCCCCGGGGGGTCGGGAATCTCTCAAGACAAAGCCCCCTGGGTGAGGTGTTTCTCAGCTGAAAATCCCTGTGACATCCTTTTCAAACTTGTAAATTTCCCCGCCCCTAATCTTTGATCACAAAACAATATCAAGATTTTCCCCTACCCTCGGGCAAAGAATCACATCCATCTCCTTATATTCCCCGACATATCTCCCTGGTAGGCCCGGGGTTGGACCCCACGGGGAAGCCGATGACATGTGCATTATGTCCACCACACTGTCACACGTGTTCCTGTTTAGGCCGAAGCAAACAGGCCACACAGACAAAGAAACAAGAATTGACAGTAACAAACAACACTTTCTGACCACTTTATTAAAACCCACGCAAGAACTAAGTTTTCGCCACAAGTCATAAGTTAACAATAACCAGTTTAGAAAATGAATCTCACTAAAAATAACTTAACACAACATTTTTCCATCCCCGGTGCCCGCACCGATAAGCTGACACATGCCTGCACGTGTGAAGGAAAAAATGAAACGAGAAAAAATGAAATCACTAAGTGTAAGGTATGATATAAATAATTGAAGGCTATTCCGCAAAAGGGGTGTATGTCGCTTTTTTGCCTTAAAATCCAAAATAGGGATTCTCTAAACTCACTTTTCTTTGGCAGTGGTGTCAGAAATGAAGTTCTACACTTACAGCTGTATAATGACTTTTGCCAAAAACTCAAGAAACAGAAGCAAAAGGATCTGATGCAGGGTTGATTTCTTTTGTTTTGAGTTGGTTCAGTTTTATGCAAAAGTCAAATGCTAATTTGCTGAATCCTGGCCTTTAAATCACAAAATAAGTGCAGAACTTCATTTGACACCATAACCACTCTGTACACTCTATAGAGCAAATTTAGAGAGATTTGGACTTTAAGGCAAAAAGGCAATATACGCACCTTTTACAGAATACCCTTCAATTGATCGGCTGAGAGCATAACTGTCTTATGTTGACTCTTAGGTTGAGTTTTCTTTCCAAGAGAGCTGTGACTAAACAAATTATGCTATTTAAATGAACTGTCAGGTCATATGGACCCCATATATATGCTAGAAATGAGGGAGATTCAAAGGAATCAGAAAAAAAGAAACACCAACTTACTTTTTTTCGTTTGAATTTACCTCATTTCTGGCTCATGACTTAACCTAGCACCATTTTCCCCCAAAGTTTGGTGAGTCAACGTTTGCTAAGACAGTTATGCTCTCAACCCTTCAACCATTATTTTCAAGACAATTCCTTTCTTTGCTTTAGAAACATTTCACTAGATAAAAAGAAAAATATATAAATTAAATAAAGAAATGAAATTTAGGAAGTTCTACAAAAAGTAACAAGTTAACCCTTTTAGCCCGAAGGTCAACATACACAATCTCCTTGTTGCTTTCTTAGTAATTCTTATCAGACCAAGTAGTGACATTGTCAGGAGAAATCACATGTTGGTCAATGTTAGGGCTACAAAAGATCAGAGAAAAGAAAACAGTAAAGAACACCGACTATTAAACAACACTTACCCAGCAATAAGCTGAGTTGTAATACCAGGTAATCACTGTTGGTCTGGTATATCTACCAAGTTGAGAGAACTTTGGAAAAATTCAAGAATACAGCAGGAATGATACAAAGTGGTACCGTCGAAAAGCACAACACCTAAAAGTATAATATTACTACTTAAGTAAAACAAAATATATAAATAAATAGACTATTGTCTTAAAGAATTAATTTTGACCCTTGATTGATTGTGATTTGCTATCTTTACAATAAGAAGAAACATTCAATTATAATTTCTTGGGGGACCTTAATGGATCTCACTTACCATGTTCAATGACAATAAAAAGTATTGGAAATAGCACTGACGAATGAACTCAGTTTTGAAAGAACAAAGGCAACTGCTGAAACTCTACAAATCAACAAATAGGCATAAAATTTACTCAGACTTGTTGGAAATATTTTCAAGTAATGTTTGACCACACTAAAATAAAAGCAAAGTTGACTTTTCCGAGCAGGGGTACGTGTCTAAGCAATGTACTGTTGTCTGAATTTCCACAACTCTTTCCCTGTTAATATGAAAGTCCAAATGACATCTTTGCGAGTCACACTTTGAGAAACACAAATTACCAAGGGAGAGTAGGTGGGGATGAGTAGTGTCACCCCACTCTCCACCTCTCTTCTTTGACAATCCATCATTGACATCTTCAGATCCTTTAGTGTAATGGCAAACATTAACATGAAAATATTCTCAGTGTTTAAAATATTAAAAGTTAACCTCAACAGCAATAACTAAAACTTGCACCACAGAATCTTGCATGATTTTGTATCACTAGAATCATGCAAGGGTTGCAAGTTTCATCCAATATTTTGTGGGCAGAACATGCACATGTAGCTAATTCAAGACCAAAACAGGCTGGGAACTATCAATGCAGCATTCTTTGCTTTGTTTTGCTCCTACTCTCGTCAACACCTTTGAGGAAACAGGAAAACCTTTGGACAGCCTACTTTTGTTCTTGGACATTCAGCCCATTTCTCACACTGGAGGTCACATCACGTCGGTCACTGTATCAGTTTTAACTTCCAAAATTTCTTCCAAATTTTCTGGCAACATTAAGTTGAAATAGTGCTCAAGGGTGAAAAAATTCCACTTGCAGTAGTGCAACCACTAATCAGGATAAACAATGAAAATTTCTTCACTTTTCCACTGACCACTGGACAAATTATTGGAATAACAACACCAGCAATGAACTAGAAGCCACAAACATCACTTCTTTGACATTCTTTGAAACATCATTACCTTTACTAACAAGAAAACTATTTTCCAAACCTGGTGGTCATCCAAAAATAAAATGTCCTGACTTGTCAATAATGTTTAAGGAGAAATTAGAATTTTCTGTAACAAGATGATACAGAATTGCCTAACTTTTCCCTGCATATTTGAGTGTCAATTTTCCCTAATGGTGTGGCCTGAATATTTATTTTGTCAGTCGTGAGTGTGACAAAATAGTAACCAAACTGTGGGATAAATGCAACAGTATGCAAAATGAGCTGAATCTCAACAAGGTCAAACATATCTTAGCCTTCGTCACAGACATAATCTAACCCTGGTTAGTATCGTCTGCGAAGCAGCACCGAACTCCTTGTTCTGTGTACCAGAATTTAAGTACACACTATGATTGGCCTGTCAACAAAAGCCTTTTGTTTATGGGCCAATCATAGTGTGTACTCAAATTCTGGTACACAGAACAAGGAATTCAGCACTGCTTTGCAGACGTTACTAACCAGAGTTAGATTACATTTGTGATGCAGGCTAACATATCATGATTTATTAGTAAAGACCTGACTTGCTCATGTCAGTTTGGTATAAAAATAAATTCATTTATAACATAACTAAAGAAAAGCGCACGCTCTGATTGGTCAATTAACCATTTACTATTTGCCCATGGGTGAACGCTGTTGACGTGTGCGCTGTTTATAAACTAACATTTCGCTTTTTGGGGGCGAGATTTTACGAAATTTGTATCGTTTCAATCGTCATAGTGTCTACCGAAGTATTAAGCCGTTGCAATTTCTGTGAATGAAGTTTCGCGCGCCTCTTTTTCTTGGTCATGTTAGTGCAATAAAATGGGACTTTGCTTTCTCTACGATGCTTATGTTATGTTACAGTGTATGTTATAAAACAAATGGTAAACGGATCGGCGTGCACTATTGAGTTATGGATGCACTTGGGAGGTATGCTAAGCACTCAAGAAGCTAGAGTCGCTCTCGGCTACGCCTCGAGCGACTCTTACGCTTCTCTCGTGCTTAGCAACCCCCGCGTGCACCATAACTCAATAGTGCACGCTGATCCGTTTACCATTTGTTAATTAAAATTCACATACTGGCAATTGACCACAGTAGTGAAGTTAGCATGTCACTTGCAAAAAATCCTAAAGTCAACTGTAACACAACATGCAGGACTCCAATACTATGTATCTTACAGTAAATTTGCATCTTACAACTGTGTAACTATTTTACAGATTGTAGAGCTTTTTATGTTTCAATACAAATTATCTCATGAAATATACAATTATAATACATTTTCTGTACACAGTCCGGGTGTGTTGAATTTTAAAATCCATATATCAGTCGGGTCGTAAAATTTGTTCCTTGGGCATAAACTCTACAAGCAGAACCTATAAAACAAGAATTATAACAAATACATTTAAACTGAGCAGGAATGAAGCAACTATTTAAGGTAGCTCAAAATGGTTTTGTTATTTTTAAACACCATCCCCTTAATGGATCGATACTCCCACAATTTTTTGTTACTTTCTTGAACATGGTATCAAAAAATTTCACATTATTTCTCAACAATTTGCGATCAATTTTTTGACATATAAGGTTACCATAGCAACAGTACAGCCTCTTAGAAACACCCTGAACTTTGGCTTTATGTGCCTATAACTCAAAAATGAGTCAAGTGACCCCCGATTTTCATTATTGAATTGCAATCAGCACATAAAGATTCATCTTTTTTACAAACTTTTAAAAACTTCTTTACATGGGGTTCAGAGCCACTTTAAATCATCAAAAAATTAAGGTGGCTCTGAACCCCATCTACAGATTTTTTAAAAACTTTGCAGAAAGATTAATCTTCATATGCAGAATGCAGTTCATTAATAAAAATCAGGGGTCACCAGACTCGTTTTTGAGTAATAGGCACATAAAGCCAAAATTTAGGGTGTTTCTAAGAGGCTGTACTGTTGCTATGGTAACCTTATACATAAAAAAATTGATCACAAATTGTTGAGAAATAATTGGGAAATGCTTTGATGCCATGTTCAAGAAAGCAAACAAAAAATTGTGGGAGTATTGATCTATCAAAGAGTTGGTGTTTAAAAATAACCAAACCATTTTGAGGCACCTTAAGTAAAAGCAACTACCTTGCCCTTTTCATTGATTTTGTTTAGTTATTAAATGTTTGGTATTGCCCAGTAAGATGAGCAGCAGTAAAGTCGTGTCAATACTCAAAACCCAAGCAAGTACCAAATTCTGATTGATATCACATAATAAATTCAAGTTAAGCAGCAAATTTAAATCCAAAATAGGAGCCATGCAAATTACAGCAGGGCGATTATGACATAATATATATTTTTATATCCTTCTGTTCAAATGGGAGTTGTCATAAGCATCAACAACGTGAGATACTGTGAAAAGAAAATGAGTCTTACTGTCATAAACATGAACCTCTTTAACAAGAAGCCAACAACAAGCTCTGACACCTTTAAAGCTGACACTACATTTCACCATACTGAGTGTTCTTTAAGAGATTTGGAATCTTTTATCTTGAACAATAATAATAATAATAATAATAATAATAATAATAATAATAATAATAATAATAATAATAATAATAATAAAGACTTTATTTATCCAGGGTAGCACATAATAGCTACAGGCTAATAAACTTGTGGCCCTGATTTAAACAACTAATTACAAGTTAAAAATAGAACATCACTTAAAATTATGAATGAATAAAAACATGCGATTTAAAAAATCGAAAAATGATCATATAAAACCCGATTACTAACTATGAAAATGATGTAAAAATTGCTGGTCCCTTAACATCTTACTCCACATGTTGTGCTTAAAACAGGCTACAGAATCCACTTTCCTAATAGATAAGGGTACATTATTCCAGAGTCTTGAGGCGGATACTGCAAATGTGCGTCCACCTTCGGTTTCTCTTTTATATTTTGGGCAAATAGCGTTGAAATTAGCGTACTGTGTATTCCGTGAATGACGTTTGTGATTAATTACTAGGTGATCATCCAGGTAGCTTGGTAAAGACCCATGTATACGTTTGTACAAAATGGAGCATTTGTCTATGTTACATTGTTCATAAAAAGGAATCCAGTGTAGCTTATTAAATAGTGCTACCGATGATGTTTGGCGGTCTGCGTACAAGATAACTCGCGCTGCACGCTTTTGCAACTTTAAAACTCTATTTAATAACTCCTTGTCGCACGATGACCAGATAACATTCACATAACTCAATACCGGGTGAATTATAGCATTATAGTATAGTAGGCGTTGAGATAACGGCAAAAATACTCTAATCTTACGTAATACAGCTATCCGTGAAGAAACCTCTTACAAATCATTTCGACATGCAAATTAAAAGAAAGCATGTTGTCAATTTCTAAACCCAAGAGGGTAGCACTGTTTACAATTTTGAGGGTTTTTACTCCATCTGTTGTAACATTCGGCAGATTGTGAAGTTTGGATGCAAGTCTTTTCCCGGTAATCATCAAAACCTTCGTCTTTTCTTCGCTTAAAGGTAGCTTATTTGCATTAGCCCAAAGCTGAATTTCACTTACAGATGTGTTCAGTGAAAGTTCCAGTTGTGATATGTTCCTGAAATCCGAAGAAGTTGTAATTGTTGTATCATCAGCGTAAAGATCAATTTGAGAGCTGACGTGTAAAGGCAGATCATTAATGAATAGAATAAAAAACAAAGGGCCCAAAATACTGCCTTGAGGAACGCCATGTTTAACTAGACACTCACACAATTCCGCTCCGCCTAAATAAACTGCTTGTTTTCTACTAGACAAATAAGAACGACACCATCTGAGCTCTTGATTGACTATGCCATAAGCCTCCAACTTCTTTAGTAGAAGTTCGTGATCGACCATGTCAAATGCTTTTCGGTAATCCACAAGCAACATACCAGAGACATTATCATTGTCCAGACTGAATAAAAGATCATCGATAATTTTAATAAGAGCTGTCTCGGTACTGTGCTGTTTTCGGAACCCAGACTGTCTAGAGTAGACCAGATTATGTTCGTTGAGAAAGGTATAAAGACAATTATGCATGTGACATTCAATAACCTTCGACAAAACGGGAAGCACGGAGATAGGTCGATAATTACAGGGGTCGTACCTCACGCCACTTTTGAATAAAGGTGTCACCTTTGCAGTTTTCCATCGTGTAGGATATTTGCATGTAGAGAACGAAAGGTTAATTAACTTAGCAACACTCGGAGCAATAACAGGAGCAGCAATACGTAGAAGACGAGCACTGATCTTGTCTATGCCCGAAGCTTTATGAGGACCAATTTTCATTATCATGGTGTAGACTTGCGCACTAGATATGTCAGGAACTGAAAACAAATCAATTGGGTCCTAACGGGATTCGACAAAATTAATCAATTTGGACAGGTCTGAAGGAGAATATGATATGGTGTCACGTAATTTATCGGCGATCATCGAAAAGTAGGAGTTAAAATGATTAGCCATTTCCAAAGGGTCGTCCACGTCATGTCTGTCAATTTTGAGTCTGCTAATTTCTGGAGTATTCCTCTTTGGGCCAGTCAAAGTTTTTATTGATTTCCAGATTGCTCTTGCATTGTTTTTGTTGTTTTCAAAAGCATTATTATAGAATTCACGCTTAGCTGAACGAAGAATAGCAATGGCTTTGTTCCTTGCGGAACGATAATCAGCCCAATCAGCCATGTCGTCTGACCGCCTAGCAACCTTCAGTAAGTGATCCCTGATATGGAGCTGTTTAATCACTGCTTTCGTCATCCAATGAGGTTGAGTGGCCTGTTTCACGCGCTTTTCGCGCCATGGACAAAGGGAGTCAAGAACAGAGTTAAAAATTTGCTCCCATGCATAAATAACATCGTCAATATCATCAAACAAAAAAGCAGTGTCCCAGGGGGCTTGAAGGAGTGATTGTAAAAATTGCTTCTCATCGAAGTGTTTCATGTCCCGATACCTGATTCGCGACCCAGTTTTTACACGGGCGCTCAAGTCGCGAGTGTACTTTCGAACCACAAAAACAGGCAAATGATCAGAGAGTCCGATGTTATGACTAGTAACCAATGTAATTCTCTGGGGTTGATTGCAGTAGATGTGGTCCAGACACGACTTGCTAACAGGCCGTGTTGTAAAGTCCACCAATTGTTTAAAATGCATATTACAAAGTCCTTTTGAGAGTCTATGTTTTGCATAACCCTGCTTGTCGCTATAATCAATGTTGATATCAGATACAATAATGGTTTCCATGTTTAGCAGATGAATTCCTTCGATATTAGCCTCAATTTTGATTATGAACAATTAGATTATGAGCTTGAGATTTCTATCGTGTGATAGCTGATGAGGGTGCAGCCCGAATCAGCTATCATGCATAGAAATCGAGAGTGAATAATCTAATTGTTTTAGTATAAATCTAGTAGTTGTTCAAAACTAAACAAGTAAATTATCTAAATCCTCCTCACAGGCACTTAAAAAACGCAAAGAAGCGGCCGCCATTTTGTTGACAACCGCTGCTCACTATCTATCACAGAATAGATCGCGAGTAGCATAGCCAATCAGAGAACGGCATTCATGATAGAACGCTAGTAGATTTATACTAATATTCTTTTTTCAACTGACCACACAAACAGGACTTACATATTCCATCATGTTACTGGAGTTGCATCGCTGTTTGTTTAAGCGCCAGTGCAGCCCAAGCTGTGGAGGAAGCATACAATTTTATAACCTCTCCTTTTCCTGTTTTAGCCATTCACCAATAATAATTTCTTGTGAATTTTATACACACCTTATGATACAGATGGTTGTTTTCAGCATCTAATACTTTGTTTATTGAATGTCTTGTCTGGGATAAGATAAAAGCAAAAATCAATAAAATTTCCTGATGAAATTAATACAAAGCTGTCTGCAAGACTGTTTTTCATACTGGTTAATAATTCAGTAGAATAATTCAGTAGAACAAACAAGTTTATTTACAAACAATGAGAATTTTTTCTCAAATATTCACTACCCTATAAAATTGATTCAACCTGCACTGCATTTGAGACTATCTACTTAATAGATCATTTTTGCTCATATACAAGAGGATGGAAGGCCTAATATAATTACATTAAAAAACCTCCAGGGTTGTGATGAAAACAATAAAAAATGGATACAAGAACAGCATAAATAGATCATTTTGTATTTTCTTCTTCAGTTTCATTAATTTCTCCACTTACTCTCTTATTGAGACAAACAACAGGCCACATGGACACGCCGAGAGTGCAGCAACAACAGATGCATCCACAGAGCAACCAGCGCACATTAACTGGCATTGTTTTACTGAGCACTCTGTTAACCCTTGTTACAGTTGCTTTGTACTCCTCAGGGGCAACCTTTGGAACATGACAATCAAAACACAAATAAACTCTTCTTATTCAACACATTGTAACACTTTACAATTAAAGTGATAATACACTCAATATATGCGGTATGTATACAACAGATACTCTGTGATATACATAATTCCATGTGTTGAGGAGAAAAATAATTGTCTGTATTTATTTATTTTATTTTATTAGCTTCGCCAACTTAATATTAAATATACACATACAAAACAAAGATATAGATGGTACAAAACAGGCAGGGACACCGCAACAGCTTACGCCAAGTACTGCGGGCCCGGAACACATAAAATTGAAATGAAATTACAATAAAAATTAATGTGTAGTTAGTAGCAGCAGTCAATGATTCTTGTCAGATTACAGGCTTTGTTGCAACTTGTACTTTTGCACTTTCTGGGAACAAATAAAGTTACATTTGTGTTGCTACTGGATCTAGTTGCTCTTGAGAGTACGCATCTAGTGGGGATTACAGTAGGGTTAACCTTAACTAGCCCAGTCACAGATTTAAAGAAGTAGTGAGAACTTTACATGGTTTTCTGTAATAAACTCATTAAACTGTGTTTTGTTATCAACAAGTTGAATAATAAAACAATCTTGTGGAATATCCCCTGATTTTAGCCGACTCAGACAGCAGCCTTGTTGGTTAAAATAAGGCATTATACTGCATGATTTCCTGGGAAATGGTTGAACATGCTTCATGTAAGGAGACTATCACACTGGCAGTGACGAAAGAAGAAAAACATTTTAAAAAAGGATCCCCTGAAGGATTAACACTAGCTTGCCTCATATCTGTCATTTATCAATCTGAGTCTGTTTTATCCTGTTTTATCCAGTGTAGGTAACTTAGGCCAGTGCTCCGCTGACAAAAATTCACAAGACCCACATGTGGCATAGCCTTTGACCACTTCTTTGCCGAGGGATTATTGAGGGAATTTCGAATTTGTGAATGTTGTTTCCTACTGAGCTATATGTGAAAGAATTGTTTACAAAATTTCGCGGTTGCCGGTGGTCGCTTTATCGTAGGAATTAAACGAAATTAAAATTAACGAAATCTTCAATTGCAACGTTCCTAAGCTAATGTTCTTGCTTAGAAAATCAATGCAAGGAATTGAAGACACTAAAAAGCCTTGTGTTGTTGCTGTTGCTGTGTTTTGGGGTACTTGATAATGAAAAATGAAAGATCACGACTTCGTGCAAGAATAACGTTGGCATACACGAACAAAAACCGAAACAGCACAATAGGATAAGGGAGAATAATTAACATAGCGGAGGTTTATAATTTACGCTTATACCTTTTCATCAAGAATAAACCCGCAGTTTTTAGATACGAACGGAAATCTTTCCTAAATAACGTCTCGGGGACACATTAAAAGGCGAAACAACCCGCACAGGAAACATTATAAAACACGACAGTTCCTTACAAAACGCTACCATGCGTTTTCCTCATGTGCTCTCGATGAGGTAACAAGCTTACCTTAGCGCTAAGTCCTTGCTGAAATTCTACATCAAATTTGCTATTAAGACCGAACCTACAAAGAATGGAAACAAGCAAAAATTCAAGGCCATCAATTTCCGACGTTCTTACAAGTAAAGTGATTAGTTAGTTGGACTGAAAGCGACTTGCAAAACCTAGACACTAAAGAGAACTTCGAAAGACAACGCGTGAAAAAACCATGAACACAACTCACACAGTCATGTGCCCAACACCGCGTATAACCACCGGTTCGTGGGTCAGTGGAACATAGTCGTCAGAAGAACGCGAACCTCGCTCGTCTTCTTGAAGATTTTCATCAAAGATAGCGTCAAAATTCGCCATCCACACTACGTCTTTGTAAAAATTTTACCGCAGAGAAAGAAAATCGGAAGTGAAGAGATATTTACTACGAGCCCGCAAAGGCCACTGGGAAGAGAAGAAGAGAGAAGTCTGGTATACAGTTCGCCGTCGGCAGAAACAAAGGCATATACTCCATGGGAAGAACCCATATAGTCTCCCTCTATAAGATTCCTTTTATAGTCTCCCTCTATAAGATTCCTTTAGTGCTAGTGCTTATACTCCTTGCGTTGCTTGTACTACTTGAGGTGCTTGTACTACTTGAGGTGCTTGTACTACTTGAGGTGCTTGTACTACTTGAGGTGCTTGTACTACTTGGGTTGCTTGTACTACTTGGGTTGCTTCTACTACTTGAGGTGCTTGTACTACTTGAGCTGCTTGTACTCCTTGAGGTGCTTGTAGTACTTGAGGTGCTTGTACTACTTGAGGTGCTTGTACTACTTGAAGTGCTTGTACTACTTGGGTTGCTTCTACTACTTGAGGTGCTTGTACTACTTGAGGTGCTTGTACTACTTGAGGTGCTTCTACTACTTGAGGTGCTTGTACTACTTGAGGTGCTTGTACTACTTGAGGTGCTTGTACTACTTGGGTTGCTTGTACTACTTGAGGTGCTCGTACTCCTTGAGGTGCTTGTAGTACTTGAGGTGCTTGTACTACTTGGGTTGCTTCTACTACTTGAGGTGCTTGTACTACTTGAGGTGCTTGTACTACTTGAGGTGCTTCTACTACTTGAGGTGCTTGTACTACTTGAGGTACTTGTACTACTTGAGGTGCTTGTACTACTTGGGTTGCTTGTACTACTTGAGGTGCTCGTACCCCTTGAGGTGCTTGTAGTACTTGAGGTGCTTGTACTACTTGAGGTGCTTGTACTACTTGGGTTGCTTGTACTACTTGAGGTGCTTGTACTACTTGAGGTGCTTGTACTACTTGAGGTGCTTGTACTACTTGGGTTGCTTGTACTACTTGAGGTGCTTGTACTACTTGAGGTGCTTGTACTACTTGAGGTGCTTGTACTACTTGGGTTGCTTGTACTACTTGAGGTGCTTGTACTACTTCAGTTGCTTGTACTACTTGAGGTGCTTGTACTACTTGGGTTGCTTGTACTACTTGAGGTGCTTGTAGTACTTGAGGTGCTTGTACTACTTGAGGTGCTTGTACTACTTGAGGTGCTTGTAGTACTTGAGGTGCTTGTACTACTTGAGATGCTTGTACTACTTGAGGTGCTTGTAGTACTTGAGGTGCTTGTACTACTTGGGTTGCTTGTACTACTTGAGGTGCTTGTACTACTTGAGGTGCTTGTACTACTTGAGTTGCTTGTGCTCCTTGAGTTGCTTGTACTACTTGAGGTGCTTGTACTCCTTGAGGTGCTTGTACTACTTGAGGTGCTTGTACTACTTGAGGTACTTGCACTCCTTGAGTTGCTTGTGCTCCTTGAATTGCTTGTACTACTTGAGTTGCTTGTACTACTTGAGGTGCTTGTACTACTTGAGTTGCTTGAACTACTTGAGTTGCTTGTACTACTTGAGGTGCTTGTACTCCTTGAGGTGCTTGTACTATTCGAGGTGCTTGTACTACTTGAGGTGCTTGCACTCCTTGAGTTGCTTGTGCTCCTTTAGTTGCTTGTACTACTTGAGTTGCTTGAACTACTTGAGGTGCTTGTACTACTTGAGGTGCTTGTACTACTTGCCTTCCTTGTACTACTTGAGGTGCTTGTCCTACTTGAGGTGCTTGTACTCCTTGAGGTGCTTGTACTACTTGAGCTGCTTGTACTCCTTGAGTTGCTTGCACTACTTAAGATGCTTGTGCTACTTGAGGTGCTTGTACTCCTTGAGTTGCTTTTACTCCTTGAGTTGCTTTTACTACTTGAGCTGCTTGTACTCCTTGAGTTTCTTGTACTACTTAAGGCGCTTGTGCTACTTGAGGTGCTTGTACTCCTTGAGGTGCTTGTAGTACTTGAGTTGAGTGGTTGTACTTAACTTTGGTTAATTGGTTAACTTGACTTTGTGATAATTTTAGAGTGAGGATCGACTGGTAAATGATTTTTGAAAAGTTCATACCCTGTTTTCTCCAAGCTTATATGTCGTATTCTCGAACCATTTAAGCAACTATTATTTCATTTGCTCTTTTTCTGTAGCAGTTCAATTTGTGAAATGACATAGCAGAATTTTTTTTTTGTCGCCAGAATATCGCATTGCGATCAACTTGTTGTTTTGTTGGTATGTTTGTCAGTTTTCGCAAACTGGCTTCATTGAACCGGAAAGATGGAAACACGTAAAATAATTTACCTAAGTATATAAGCGTCAATTTGAAGGTACTCTGCAGGACATATGTCCGAGAACTTTCATTTCTGTATATACAAAGACGTGGTCGTAAAAGTAAGAATGTTAATCGACATGTTGTAAAGAGTGTGCTAGGAAACAAAGGACGGGAAGACCAGCTGTCGTGAGCAATACTGCTAAAACAATCTTTAAATGGTGAAGTATACACGTAACGATAAAGTGCACCGCAACTTTTATGACATTCCCCGCGAATTCAGACACGGAGGAAATTTAAACAGTTCAGTTAAACCTTTACCGTTTCAGAATGCGTATGGTTTTTAAGGGATTGCTACATGACGCTTCTTAGATGAATTTCTACGTGTCATCGTCATCGTCATCACCTTCATCATCATCATCATTAGGCCTGTCCCGATTGTGATGGAAAAATCGACAAAAAGTGCTCGAAAAGTGCTCGATTTTTATAAAAAGTGCTTGAAATTTAGAAATAGTGCACAAAAGTTGCTCGTAGTTTTTTATTATTTCCTTACAGATGTTCATACATATTCCTAGTTTTATATAACTGTTAACTCTCGATTTTTTAATACTGAAATGACCATAAAGTTAGAACGTTTGTCGAACAAAAACTCTTTATTATCAGTCAAGCATAGTTTCTAAAGCACCCAGCTATATATTGTATGCAATCAACCGTATAGCTTCAACTGTATTAAATGCTTTCGTCAGGAGCTGTACTTAAAAGAAAAGAGCACTAAATGTTCTGACCAAAACGAACCAATCAAAATCGACTGTTCCCAATGTTAAAGCGCACATGAACCGCCTCTAAAATGCCTTAAACAGCACATACTGACATACCTGAATAACGCTTTAAAACTCCCCAGGGTGTGTACTGTAAAAGCTCTACTAAGCCCCCATGTTTGGGTCTATATTTGCTTACAACAAACCAATTGGGCCACATGAAGGTGATTTCGCAAGAGGAAGTATGGGAGACTAATTACAAATTTTCGTATCCCAAAAGGGAGAGGGGGGCTTATTAGAGAGGGGTGGCTTATTATAAAAACAGGCTTCCAAACGGGCAGCTTATTAGAGCTTTTGTCTCCGTATCTCATTTAAATAATGATTTTTTGTTTCTTACAAAAATGGTCACTGGTTTTGACAACTGTCGCCCTTTTGCAAAGTATAAGACTTACTGACTACGTGAGCCATGGTCAGTATGGCAGTATAGTCCAAATGTATTTTTAGATTCCCGTCTAAAAGCGTCTAAAACGAAAATTCGTCTTTTTACTGCAAGCAGTTGTTTAGCCTGTAT
Organism: Pachyseris speciosa; assembly: GCA_016490735.1. NCBI lineage: Eukaryota > Metazoa > Cnidaria > Anthozoa > Scleractinia > Pachyseridae > Pachyseris > Pachyseris speciosa. The sequence goes on from JAEMWC010000380.1 coordinate 719,999, forward strand.
TACGATTCAGTGCGGCCTTAACGTCCAGTGTGACCACTATTTTCAGTCAGACAGTAGGGCCGTTTATACGAGAGAAAATAAGCCGTGGCTTACATTGGCTGAGGCTTACAGAAGACGCGGACACCTCGTTTAAATGGTACATAATCGAAGTTCACGGCTTACTCCATCGCCAGCTATCTCAAGCCGCGGCTTATCTTGGCCTAGAGGTTTTGGGCTGTGCTTATTTTGGCCGCGGCTTGGACGTGAAAGTGTTCATATAAATGTACTCAAGCGTTGTCCGCGGCTTGCTCAAACATGCGCTTCTTTTGTTATTTTAGCGAACTTAGCCGCCAACCATTTATACGAGCATTTCGCGTCTTGTGTAAGCCGCACTCGTATAAATGGCCCACTCGCCTCTTATGTTCATGTAAGCCGCGGCCAGTGTAAGCCGCAGCTTGTTGTCTCTGGTATAAACGGGCCTAATATGTTAAAATACCTATTTTTACACTGATTTCAATCAAGCTTCCCAATTTTGCAACTTATCTTAAAATCGCTAAATCGCTCACTTATCGTTTCCTCTTCTCGGGCTCTTCTCCCCATTACATCCCACAAAACTATTCACATTTCATTATGAAGCTTTTTGCTGTCGAACCACGGTTGATGTTTTCTGTGTTTTGCGTTGATTTATTCTTTGTATTCGTTTCGAAAGTGTGATAACAAATCAAAAACAATTGTTTACTCTCAATTGTTGATTCATAGTGCTTATTACCTGATAGCTTTAAATCACAGGAAACGTCCAATTCGTAGTATTTGATGGGGAGTTTTAAACCATATTCAGGGGCACCCAAAGTAGAGAATTAAAGTACGGCCTCAATATTTGCTACCTGGACATTCATGATTGAAAGATGCAATTAATCCTAACATTTGGGAAAAGTTTCATAATAATGATAGTTAAAGAAATTTTCATTTTTTTTCTAATAACTTGCAACATTTTCTAACTCTTAAAAAATAATAATAAGTTAGCATAATTTACTGCTTTCATTCTGCTGTAGAAATTAGATGAAGAGATACTAACTAAGGCAGCTGAACAAGAAGGTTAGAACACTGTTTTTACTTTCTCATTTTAAAGGAACACTACATGATTTCTTGAATGTATAGGTTTTGGTTAAGTGCACCTCAACCCAAAATACTTTTTCGCTGAAAGAAATCTTTTCACCAGTTTGAAACGTATTAATGTGCATGGGTGTATTCCTTACTTTTCATAAACTGATTTGCATCATGGGAAGCCTTTGTGACCATGAAAGCAATTCAGGTTATGACATCAATTAAGATTTTGCAAAACGTTCAAAACAGGTGCAATGATTTATTTCACCGAAAAAAATGTTGTGGGGCTAGGTGCACTTTAATGTTGTTGTTGCTGTTGTTATTCTCATTGTTACTTTACTGTATTTTATAATATAGCTCGAGCATCTTTTCATTGAAATTGAACGTGCCTTATGAGAGTACAAAGCACGCAGATGACGCCATTTGTCTGCGCGTGCAGTTTCAAAATCATTACAAATCTGGCATTTTTCACACTTCAAAAAAAAACTTCTCGATTAAAATAGTACAGTCAAAAAATACAACTGACAACACAAATTCTAAGTGCTGCTTGTTTTAGCTAGCTGAACAGTTTTAACAGCCTGTTAAAAAGAACTTGTACAACAAGACACAGCGTAAGCCATGAGATTAAAATTTGCTCACTTGAAATGAGTTTATGTACAAATTTAGCAAAAACAGTATTAGAAAACAAATACAAAAGCCTGTGTGATTTGCTTTAGAGGCAAATACAGACTTTGACGGAAGGTCGTACTGTGAAAACTCCCCAAACTAATGCTGGTCCGTTGGTTGCCTCCCACAAAAAAATTGGCGACTTCAACTCTGTCCATACCATCTGTCATGCAAGTCCTTGTGGACATGCAGAAGCATAAGGTGGTTAAGCCCGACCTTTCCTGTGGTTGAACACAGGAATGTCTTAACCCACTTTAAAGCAGAGAAACAGCGCTCACTGACGGCGTTGGTAGCTGGCATGCCAAAAATAACATTACCAAGTGTGAAACTCTCAGTAAGTAGGAGGTTGCGAGCATTGCAGAGTGATTGAAAAAAGTCCAGGAGATCAGTAATGTCAAATCAGGAGGTGTCGTACCCCACTGACTGCGACATGTCTGGAAGAAGGAACAGCTGGGGTTCTAATTTGTACTGCTGCAGGTCAGTATATCCCCGTATACGGCTACCACTTTCGTTAGTTTTTCTTCGTGGTATTCGCCTGCTATTGCCTTCAGAAGAAGTTCCTGTATGCTTCGGTAGGCCCAGAAGTCCTTCTGGTTAAATGTAGTTCCAATACATTCTATCGTCACATCAACTGCTGAATAATTCCTGTGGCGGAAATGTTCGTTGTGTGTAGAGGGGAAATAATGTGTGCCTCTGTCTCCTACCTCTGTTCGCGTTTCAACTCGACATTTTTTTGACAGCTGTGGCTAAGTCACTATATCCACCTCGCTTTTCTTCTTTAACAATCTCGTCCAAAACAAATCAAACGCACCTTTATTTGTATCTGTTGATAGAGAACTGTATACATCCTCAGCTATCACTGTCCTTGGGCCGCTGACGTGGTGTAATCTTGCAATAAGCGGCTCAGATTGTCAGTGTGCTTCAAGACAAACTTTCATAACCCGCACCCAAAGAAGAATGGAAAAGTTGTCATCATCCCTTGCACTCATCGAATTCGTGCCTTCATCTCCATGTCTTTGCAAACCTCGAGTAACCACTCCCACAGCTCCACGTGGTTATCCAGATACACCGCAAACGAATCTCCGCGTACAGTCCACCTTGTTGGGCAGAAATCACGCACTCCTCTTGATTCGTTTTGAGTTTCGGCCCTTATCTTATCCAACTTTGTGTTTCTCTGAGGGGACTTTTTCCCTAGCTTCGCGATCGCTCTTGTTTCTGTGAATCAACTTATGTAATAAAAAGGAGAAACATTAACTGGAAGAATAACATACTATAGTTTATCCGGAATGATCTCTTTAACAATTATTGAAGTCTTGCAATTGTTTCAACATTTTATTTCAAACTTTTTAATTTGGGGTTGGAGAAAAACTGAGCGAGGGGAACGCCCCCGTCCCTCGCCTTGTTATGGCCCTGAAGTTGTCAAACTTTTGGTCAAGTTCAAAACGAGGCCTGGTGCTCATCCTTTCATATGAAAATGAGTTTAATTTGCATGGGAATGGAAACTAATTTTCATATCAAAAGATGAGCACCATGACTTGCTTTGAAACAAAGGCCAAACGGTAATCAATTCGCAAATAGCCTTTTATTGTCGTCTTTAAAACCTGTAGGGTTGCCAATAGATTACAACTTAGCTTGAAACAAAAGAATACCTCCATTACTCTCTTGTCTTCATAAAAATCCCTTTTTTTTTTATCCAAATCGCGTTTCGTGCTTTGATAAAAGAAGATCCTTAATGTAGCTTTTTAGAAATCAGCTGTTCTAGCTGAACTGCAGCTACAAAAGAAGTGGTTAAAATTCCTTGTTGTCTGTTCTTACATGCTTGGACCCATGCTTGACGTATTTACCTTGCCTTGGAAGACAGTCTCATGCTTGCTAATATAATTTTGCATTTAGTTGAAGATCAAGTGAATAGACATTTTTCAACCTCTTCGTTCAGTTAAAGCACCTCAAGTAGTACAAGCAGCTCAAGAAGGACAAGCAACTCAAGGAGTACAAGCATCTCAAGTGGTATGGGCAACCCAAGGAGTACAAGCAACGCAAGGAGTACAAGCAACTCAAGTAGTTAAAGCACCTCAAGGAGTACAAGCAACTCAAGCAGTTCAAGCACCTCAAGTAGTACAAGCAACTCAAGGAGTAGAAGCAACCCAAGAACTAAAAGCACCTCAAGTAGTACAAGCACCTCAAGTAGTACAAGCACCTCAAGGAGTGCAAGCACCTCGAGTAATACAAGCACCTCAAGTAATACAAGCACCTCAAGTAATACAAGCACCTCAAGGAGTACAAGCACCTCAAGTGGTAGAAGCAACCAAAGTAGTACAAGCAACTCAAGGAGTACAAGCACCTCAAGGAGTAAAAACACCTCAAGGAGTACAAGCACCTCAACGAGTACAAGCACCTTAAGTAGTACAAGCACCTCAAGTAGTACAAGCACCTCAAGTAGTAGAAGCAACCAAAGTAGTACAAGCACCTCAAGGAGTACAAGCACCTCAAGTAGTACAAGCACCTTAAGTAGTACAAGCACCTCAAGGAGTACAAGCACCTCAAGGAGTACAAGCACCTCAAGTAGTACAAGCACCTCAAGTAGTACAAGCACCTCAAGTAGTAGAAGCAACCCAAGTAGTACAAGCACCTCAAGGAGTACAAGCACCTCAAGGAGTACAAGCACCTCAAGTAGTATAAGCAACCCAAGTAGTACAAGCACCTCAAGGAGTACAAGCACCTCAAGTAGTACAAGCACCTCAAGGAGTACAAGCACCTCAAGGAGTACAAGCACCTCAAGGAGTACAAGCACCTCAAGGAGTACAAGCACCTCAAGGAGTACAAGCACCTCAAGTAGTAGAAGCAACCCAAGTAGTACAAGCACCTCAAGGAGTACAAGTACCTCAAGGAGTACAAGCACCTCAAGTAGTATAAGCAACCCAAGTAGTACAAGCACCTCAAGGAGTACAAGCACCTCAAGTAGTATAAGCAACCCCAGTAGTACAAGCACCTCAAGGAGTACAAGCACCTCAAGGAGTACAAGCACCTTAAGTAGTACAAGCACCTCAAGTAGTAGAAGCAACCAAAGTAGTACAAGCAACCCAAGTAGTACAAGCACCTCAAGGAGTACGAGCACCTCAAGGAGAACAAGCACCTTAAGTAGTAGAAGCAACCCAAGTAGTACAAGCACCTCAAGTAGTAGAAGCAACCAAAGTAGTACAAGCACCTCAAGTAGTACAAGCACCTCAAGGAGTACAAGCACCTCAAGGAGTAC
>JAEMWC010000380.1:730000-766649 GCA_016490735.1 Pachyseris speciosa
ACTTCTTTAAAGAGTTCAGATTTGATACACTTCTGCTTCTACCGCCTGCCTTAAACTGCCTTGTTTTTACATAACAATTTCGAATATGCAGGATGGCCGAGCAGTTAGGGCGCTGGATTACAACGCGGTTGCACCGGTTTCAAATCCCGCTCTGGCCGCTAGCTGGTGTTGTTCTGGGAAGTCCTCAACTCCTCGGCCATCCTTGTTAATAGCCAACTGGTTTACCGCTGGCCAGTTGGGAATCTTATCATGTTATGTTTATTTGAATTATTTGTTTCTAGTCACATAGTTTGTAAACCGCATTTGATCATATCTACATGTTAATTTGCGCTATATTATTATCATTATAATTTATTTCAAAATTCAGGCTTTATATGTTATCAGAAGCATATAAAATATATGCTTCCGATATTAATATCAGAATACATAATGTGTATTCTTCTTCTGTTACCAGCACGACCCCACAAGCTTGTAAATTTACATTTATTCGATTTACCGTGTACAGCCTACCCCTCACATTTGAGGATAATTGGCTGGGTTGGTCAGGAAAAAAAAAGTGTGAAGTTTAAGACTAATGAACAGATAAATGACATCGATTTAGGCAGCTTACATGAGCTTTGAAAGTATCTAAGGAGCAGTGTTCGCTAAAAACAGGAGCAGGCAAATTGTTCCACTGAATAATTGTTCTTGAGTAAAAGGATAGATGCTCGGAGGACAGGCTAGTTTGAAGCGGAATGAAACTTTCCCGGTACGAGCGACGTGTCCTGCGCGTAACAGGGCGCAGAAGCCTGTGAGAGTTAACGGAAAGGAGCCCCGTGTGATCTTAAAGAGGGCCGTGAGCCGATTGTCAACCCTATGTTGCTCTAGGGTATGCCATCCCATTACTTCAAGCATATTGTTGATGCTAGATCCCGGGGGAGAGGGGGGGGGGGGGTACTTCGGAGTAAATTTTTGCTGGGTATGTGCCGCTGGCCTCTTAGAGCTCCTACCCCATTATAGTCTATTCTGTGGCTAAATATAGACCTCGTCTAAGTCACTTTTGGGCAAATGTAATTTTCATGATCCCAACTTCTGTTTCATAGTGCATCTACCTTGTAAAGCCTTTTAAGTAGGTCATCCTAAAATCATGAATTGACACATTTGTTAAACTGAATGTAGAACACTCTACTTTTCACCTACAGTACAATCATTCTGGTACATCTACCCTCAAAATCCCGAAGATGTGGGACCCCATTCTAGTAACTGTATTGAAAATGCAATCCCATTATAGTCAATCCAGTCGTGAAAATGCGCGGACCCCATCCAGCGGCACACCCCCATTAGCCCATTACTAGGAAGTACCCCCCCGGGGGGGGGGGGCGCTAGATGTGTTGTTGTAAAGGCGCAGACACCATCGAGCCGCCAAGCGTTGTATCCTTGTAGCTTAAAATATCATCGTGTATAAATAAAGGCTATCTATCTAGTCGCGTATTCGAATCCTTTTCACCCGTGCTAAAAACGATGGAATACGATAGCTTCCCTTACATAGTATGCGCAACGCAGACCGGGACAGACTGGAATCGATTTGAACAGATCATATTAGAAAACCTCCGTTTTGTCCGTCCACACGAATACGATTAGCCGGCGTTTACAAAAATCACCACTTTGTAAACCGCTTTCGAAAACCTCTGTTTCTGGTCCCCGAAAATACCGTTTACGTGTGGACGAAAGGCGAAAACGGGTGAGAAAAAATATATATATTAATGTCCGTTTTCAAAAATATACGGATAGACGGAGCCTTATAATTACGTGCGACTTCATAAGGTTTCACGGGGTTCTATCCACATGTCCCAAAGATTTGTGCCATACCTGATAACATTGCACGCTTTTATAGCATTCGGCGGCAAGCTTTGGGGTATCTTGAAATTTTTACCCTGCGTAAGTGAAATCTCCCAAGAAAACAACGACATGAGAGATACACACAGCTAGCTCGTTGCTACCGACCCTACACGTTATTTGCACGGCGCATGGGAGATAACGCGGAGGAGCGTTGGTAACGAGCCTTACAAATCAACCACCTTGAAAGCTGAAGCTACGAGAAAAATGCACTTTTTCCTCACATTAAATGGCTATTTGCGGTTTCGTTTCATCAAAAGAAATTTATTGAATAAAATTAAGCGTCGGTCTTCCTCAACACACTTGCATCGTGGTTACCTTATATTTTTTTCCTTTAAGCGGCCACCGTCAATAAATATCCTTATGGGCCACCACGTGTCACAAAAGCTTATTATAACCACCCAACAATAAAGTAAAAATAATGCAATAGGTAATTGGAGGTTGAGTGTTTTCCTAGTGGATGACTCAAACCAATTCATTTTATTGCGACAACAGTAACGACAAAAATTCGAAATTTGAACGTGAAGGTCTTTACCAAAACATTTCTTACTTTGAAATCCAAGGCAAGATTCAGTTTAGTCAGATTTTGTGTATTTTCAGTTGGTCACAATAGACCATTTTACAGTTCTTTGCTCAGTACCCTGACCTTTGATTGAATGCGAGGCTAGGGGTGACCTTGTTTTGATACAAACCTACCTGCTTTTCTTATGGAAATTGTGCTGATTAAACACTAGTTAGCAAAAGAAAAACGTGATTTACATAAGAAAAGTAGGTAGGTTTGTATCAAAACAAGGTCACCTCCAGCCTCGCTTTCGCCGACAACTGTAAAATGGTCTATTGCAATCAAAGAAAAATTATTCCCTTAGGGGCCGGGGGCCGGTCATTATTTATGTAGAGGGGGGGGGGGGGGGGGGGGGTTCAAGGCTGTTTTAGATTGGCTAGAGGGGGGGCTAATATTTTTAAACAATTAATAGGGGGGGTATCATTTTTTAGGTTTTGCAGGGGGTCTTGTCTGTGCTTTTGCAAATGGGATTACTTTTACGAAATAAATTAATTTCAAATATCCAGGTAGTGAAGGTGGACAACCCAGTTAGAAGCTAGAATATTGTCATAAGCTTCATTGCTTTAATATTTCACACTTTAATAAAAGACAAATCCAGATCAGCCTGTTTCAGTGTTTGATTTTGGCTGCATTTAATGTCAAAATTAACAAAATATTTGTTGGTTCAATAGCTCATGAAGTAATAAAACATGAATAACATAACACAAAAATATTGCTCTCCATCTTGGAAAATATATTGGAAAAATATTTATCTTCCAGGGTTTAATATTTGGTGTCCAACATCTGGAAAGTGGCACCTTGATTGCAAATTTTGTGATGGCAACTTTAGAAGATATATAACTTTTCCAATGCTGGAAAGGAATCTTTTTCCTATACTGGATGTACTGCAACAAAACACTACTTTATAGAACCAGTACTTTTCCAGCAACCACGCAAATACGAAAAAATACGGAAATAAAATGGAAAAAATGGGGTGGGCGGGGGTCATCAATGAAATATTGAATTAAGAGGGGGTGGGGGGCTACTTGCCATTTTTAGAGACCTGAGGAGGGAGGGCCAGGCAAAAGTTTTCATCTATCAAAATATTTTTCCCTTCCCCTCCCCCTCTACATAAATAATGACCGGTCCCTTAAGATCTTTAAACTGACATAATGTACATGTCATTGGCTTCCCGGTGGGGTCGACCCCGGGCTAACCAGGTGGATTGTAAAATCAGTCAAGCAAACTCGAGGAATTTCCCGGGAGGTCGGGGAATCTCTCAAGACAAACTCCCCTGGGTGAGGTGTCTCTCAGCTGAAAATCCCCGTGACATCCTTTTCAAACTTGTGAATTCCCCCACCCCCTAATCTTTGATCGCAAAAACAATGTCAAGATTTTCCCCTACCCTCGGGGAAAGAATCCCAGCCATCTCCTTGTATTCCCCACATATCTCCCTGGTAGTGAAAGTAATAAGCAAAGGACCGCCAACGATAATGCTGTAAAACGTAGGATCTACAAGAGATAATCAGCCAAAAAATAAATCGAATATACATGTAACAAGCAAGGCTGATATTTTTGGCTGATGAGATCTCTTGTAGATCCTACGTTTTACAGCATTATCGTTGGCGGTCCTTTGCTTATTACTTTCACTTCACTGTATTTTTTGGACCGTAGGTCTTTATAGATCCGATATGCTGTGTAATTTTTAGCATGGTTTTGTCCATGTGTTTTAATGTTAAGATTGGTATTGGCCAATCTACATTTTTCTTTGCGAGACGCCATCGTGACACTTGGATTCCTTGCTATCCGGGCTACGTGGTGTGGCAACGCGTGGATCGGATGGCAAGATACGGAACTTGATATCGTGAACGGGTTCATTGTGCAATTTATTGGCGCTCGCATTGAGCTGGCGTCTTTTAAATCTGCTACACCATGCCGATGAGTCCCAATAAGGACGAAACAGCTGTCCATGGTTGCAGCCCTACTTTATCGAGTCTCGGTCATGTTGGTGTCTCGCAAAGTCAACTTTTTTCACGTAGTATCAGCCTTGCTTGTTACGTGTATACTCCCTGGTAGGCCCGGAGGTAGACCTCACGGGCAAGCCGATGACATGTGCATAAGTCTTTTATTTTATTTTATTTTCTTTTACAAAGGGTCATATTATGAAACCGCGAGCAACCACAGAACATAACAAGTATGCTCAAACGTTAGGCCCCTACGCCCCCGAGTTAAATTTAGCCAAGCTGTCATTATTCAAATTCTTCTTTTATCCAACTCTTTAATTGCGATAGAGGGTTTCGTCGAATTATCGAAGCATAAATCACGAAAAAAATAAAATAATCGTATGTTAATTGAAGACTGCAATCTTATGTCAACTCGTTACTGTAATTAAAGCTGAAATATCCAGCATTTTAATATAATTTCACTGTCGATGTAGCCCGTAATTAGCATCAACGTGAATTCTTTCTACGACCAACTGTTCTAACCTAATTCAGCTGGTAACACATAATGCAACTAAAAAATTTACTTGCCGTTTTCAAAAGATAAATCACTGACGACCACAATTTAAACTTAACAAAATAACGTATTTACAAAAAAAGAGGAAAATATTAATAAGGTATTTTTGTTCTTTTTTTAATTTCAATGGGTTAGGGTGAAAATTCTCAATTTCGGTGACTTAAACTATTGATTTTTATTATTCAACACATGGTAACAATGTCCAATATGGTCAGAGCGCCCTCCATATTCATCGTATGTACTCGACAGATATCCTGCAATATACGCAATTTCGTGTCTTTGAAAAAATGGCGGCTTTTCCAGCTTTTCACCAGTAAACTGTGCTTTGCTATCAATGTGTTGAATAATAATAATAAAGCAATTATCGTGCTCAATCTTGCGGAATATCTCTTGATTTTAGGGCCTCGTCGGCTAACTGTGCCAGGCGATATTCAGTGCGATTCCACTGGATAATTGTTAATTATTCCTCACTAATATGTTTCCACGTAAGTTTTAATTTAAACTGATAATTTGCTCGAGCATTTTATCGGGTTAGAACAATTGCTTTTCTTTGCAAAAATCCATTCATTTCAATTTTGCAGTCACGAAGTTCAAAATAACGCTTTTGAATTCATAAATTTTTGTCCTGAAATCCTCCAATGTGACCATGCGCTAAAATTTTGCAAAATAAATTTAGAATCGATTTTTTTTATTCAGTTATGAGCGCATCATTGTTCCTCGTTGAAGTTTATCAATTAACAATTCTGAACGTAACAAGCAACTAGACAGAGTCTGTCCGCCTCTCTTTTCCACTTAACGTACCAGAGAGGTATGAGCGTGGTGGTGACGATTGGAATAAAAGCGCACACAACTCCCACGATGTTTGGCACCTCGGTGGAATACGTGAAAAAACTTTCAATCACGTACGGCGACCACGTGATCAAAAACACGGTAATTGCGAGCTGCAGGCGGCAGTGGGCTTTGTCTTCGTCGCTCTCTTCTTCCCCGTTCTCCAACTTGACCAACTTAGCCTTTTCGCTGGCAGTTTTCTCCTCTGCCTCGGTTCCGAAGAAATTGTATATCAGCAGAGAGACGGGGATCAAAAAAATGCAAGATGTCACCAGAGTGAAACTCAAACCAGATGGTGGCCAATCAACTTCGCAGAAGGCCTTTCTGCTGATAAACACGTACTTGCTCCATAACAAAGACAGCGAGTAGGAAAGAGTAGTATGAGCGATGATGTAACCCAAAGGAATCGAACGAGGAGCACTTCCAGGAACTTTTTGTGCGTCGGTCATACGGAAATATTGCTCAGTTGTGATAGTGACTAACGTTGAAATCGAAACGATGATATAAATAACATTTGTGAGCCCGTAACTGCGGCACCAGTGCTCCTCGAAATACCATCTTCCGCTGGTGCTCACGGAGACCAGCAGAGGTAAATCTTTGATTGAAACCAAAACATCCACAGCCGCCAAATTTGCCACGATCAGCGCCGTGCAGGAAGTGCGAAGGCTTCTTTTGCGGTAGATGTAGTAGCAAACGAAAATGTTTATTCCGATAGTCATAAGGCAGTAGAGCGCGATTACTGATGCAACTGGTGAATAAGAAGTAATTTCCAAGCTGATCTTTGGTAAATCATTTTCGGCCATTTTTGAGGCTTGAACTGTTTAGTTGATGCTTCGTCACAAGGCTCGATAGAACGAAACTTCTAATGTTCTTTCTTTTCCGTTCTTTGTCTTTTCAATCTGTGTTGCGCACTTCTTTGCCAAAATTGAATGTACTTGTTATTGGTCGTTATATATCCGTGAACACAATTCGTTTTTCTTCTGAGAAGAAGAAAAGACGTGGGAAATTGTCTCACCAGATATATATCAGAAAATCTTCTTCGAAAAGTTGATATGCAGCAACTCCGCTACGTGTAAATGTTTTCACTGACGGAAAATTGTGATTCTTTGACTGAATTAAATTTCCCCTCTAACAAAGAGCCTTTCTGACAGGGGGATTACAAAAGACTTTTTTATCATCGTAGAACCTGTTACTGCAGGCAGAGCCAATGTTAAATTTATGACTCTTTGACTATTTGACTATAGTCCACCTGTTACAGTACGATACAAACTACATTTTGATTGGACAGCAGGTGGTTTACTTTATTTTACGCGAGCTGATTGGGTCAAATCAAGGTGGATTTAATATTTCGCGCGAAAACCACATATTACCAAGTACGATCTGTTGCCTCGAAACCACTTACCTCGGCGGGTTGTTTTGACATTAATGTAGAACTGAACACTTAAAACAACTACTTATTTCATTCTTTCTCGTGTTATTGATTTTATAATTTGCCTTGCTTTTTGGAAGGCTTTTCTTCGGCGAAAGAAAGAAAACGATTTGGAGCCTTTATGTGTGGCTTAACGCCTGACTTAACAGCTAAGAACTGAGCAACGGCGAAACAATGACCGAGAACAAAGGACGAGCAATCAACATGTGTGAGCCCTAGCAAACCACGTGCTTAAAAACTGTAATGAATTCATTTAAACATTCATAACATGAAACTTTTAAATCTTTTGTTTGTATTGGCCTACCGCAGTTAAAGGAAGCTAAGAGGCTAAATAACTTCCTCGCAATATACTGCTTAAGCTGCTCAGAACAGGCCCGTACAGAATTGCGCTTTTGAAAGCACGTGGGGCGCCACTGGGCTTTTTACAGTCCGTTCCATACCAGTGATTCCAGCTGAAGTAAATGTTTATCTTGAAAGGAACTAATTGCACGGCGATTTTAACCCTTGGGAGCGACCGCAGGTAGCTTACTGGTGGCTTGAATGTTCACGGTATACGCTCGATGTTTAGATGGAGTTCTACGCTGAGTTCTAAAAACAGGAGCACGCGTTTCTAAAAGAAATTCTCTTTATTGTCCGAACGGTAAAGTATATCCACTGTATCAGTCAATAATGTAGACCTTATGTACAGATGTAAAAAATGTGTGTCGCTCGCTATCAAATTAGCAGAGTAAACAAACCAACCTGGAAAGCAGCCTTTTGGCTCAAGTCTTTGACACTGGTAATTTCTTCAACTTGATCGCTTAGAATAAGACTCTATCTGTTTATTAAAAAATATTTGATGATCTGATGGGCGTTTTCCTCAGAGTTAGGAAATTTAAAATATTTTGACGGGCTGTCGCTCACACTTACGAAGAAAAACAATGCAGAGTGGCTTCAGCTTACCAAATCACATTAATTTGTGAGGTATATCCTTGTCACTCCAGCCACATCCCACAAGCTTACGTTTTCACTGCTTGTTTTATGGATATGTGGGTACTTGAGCCTGAGCATTAGCTATGCCATGCTGATGAGGCCTAGGCCGAAACGGCTGTCCATGGCTGCTAATGCTTGGGCTCAATCTTTGCTTTGGTAGATTTAAGGGGTAATGCCGCTACCATGTGGCCTTAGTGCCTTTAGAGTGGCTTCAGCTTACAAATCACATTAAGTTGTGAGGTATATCCTTGTCCTCCAGCCAATCCCACAAGCTTTACGTTTTCACATAAACAATTTAATACGTCTTCGATCATGTCAAATGTCCATGAACTTTACTTACCGTTATCTCCCTTCCTCCTACCACCCCCCACCCCACACCATTTCTTGCCTCACCTACCCTCCCCACCACTACTCGACTCGACACTCGTCTGGCTCGTCACATCAAAAAGTGCTTTTCGGTGCTGTACTTTTTTTTCACTATTACGGCGCTGATTGATTGTCACCTTTAATTAAACGCTAGAGTGAATATGCAACTAGTCTGTCAGTAAACAAGTCAGAATTTGTAAAGCAAAGCGCAAAGCAATATTCCTTTTGACACCTAAACCACCCCTCCCTACCGATGACGAAATTATGCGCCGCGATGGTACTTCTTATCCCGACAAGAGTCATGGGTAAACTATTCCCTTGGAAACGTAAACCTTCCGTCAGTTTTTTGGTTCTTCTGCGAAAACTGAGGTTTTCAACATATTTTACACAAAAATGAGCGGATTACCGAGGGAAATATTGAAATGGATACAAAGTTTAGACCTTTCCCACCCTGTTAGGAACACCAGAAGGTAAGTAAAACTGGCTTCCGATGTGTTTTCCAAAGGACCTTTATGGCGATCGATCTCTGTGTTACTGCATGCACTGACAACCCTTAAGCTTGTTTTAATTTCTGGTTTCTACACAGGGATTTTTCAAATGGCTATCTGGTGGCAGAGATCTTTTCTTGGTATTTTCCACAGGAAATTGAAATGCATTCTTACGATAACGGAACATCTTTACCAAGCCGACAGGGAAACTGGTCACAGCTTCAAAGGGTTAGTGAATTCTAATTGATATTCTCTTTGTGGCTTCGACTTTTAAGCTTAATAGTTTGTTCACAAATCTCTTGTTTTTCCATGATGTAAAAGATGTGGATGCCATCTAAATTCAGGAAAAGTGGATGCAAAAGTTTTGTTTGCTTGACTTTATATTATAGTTTTGTTATTTGTTTACTAGTTTTTAAATTAATATTGATTGAAATAATATTGATTAAAATAATATTTTGGAACTAATTTTATTTCACCTTATGCACATTAATCTGTAGTCAGATATTTCTTTTTTTTCTTGAGTGCTAATGGTACATTAAATATCAAGATCTGCAGCCAAGAAATAGCACATCTTGATACACTGCATGGACAATTCTACACAGACAATAATTTATAAGATGTCAGAACAAAGCTACAATGCAGGTCATAAGACCTTGGGACACTTTTCAAAATTGTTGGAAAACTAGCAAACCAGACAATGCATACTTCTATCCTTATGACAGTACTGTGTTTTCTCCTCTCCCTCCCTCCCTCCCTCTCTCTCTCCCTCCCTCTCTCCCTTCCTCCCTCTCTCCTCCCTCCCTCCCTCCCTCCTTCTCTCCCTCTCTCTCCCTCCCTCTCTCCCTCCCTCTCTCCCTCCCTCCCTCCCTCTCTCCCTCTCTCTCTCCCTCCCTCCCTCCCTCCCTCCCTCCTTCTCTCCCTCTCTCCCTCTCTCCCTCCCTCTCTCCCTCCCTCCCTCCCTCTCTCCCTCTCTCTCTCCCTCCCTCTCTCCCTCCCTCCCTCTCTCCCTCTCTCTCTCCCTCCCTCTCTCCCTCTCTCCCTCCCTCCCTCTCTCCCTCCCTCCCTCCCTCTCTCTGTCTCTCCCTCCCTCTCTCCCTCCCTCCCTCCCTCCCAGACAATATTTAACACATTCAGGTTATTCATAGACTATCTTGCCTTCTGAGACCATTGTTATTGTTCTGCGTCGGGGTTAATACACTGTAGCTCTCAGGCCAATACCCTTGTAAGGATCTCACACATTGTCCTTCACTGTATTAAATTATTCCTACAAAATGTTGTGTTGTTCCTAGCATGGCCCTGCAGTCATTGTATTTGATGGCTGGCCCATTCATTTTCATATGGACCACCAGACCATTAAAACTCAACACTGCAAAGGGGGAGAGGGAGAACGCTGGAACTATACAGAATCATGACCTGTATTGTGGCACTGTACTCATACTGTATTTAGCATTGTCTGTTGAAAGAGTTTGACAAATCCCCAGAGAAGATGATGAACCACTTGATTCTGCTAAATTATTCAATTTTTGAAGCCTATGCAAAGATTGTTCAAATCATTCCAGCAGGGAAAAACATACTAGATAGTTCTTGCAATGTAGAGTCACTATTAATCACCAACCCTGACATTAACATCCATATTCTTTTACTGATGTGCACTAGTTTGGAGAATTTGAACATCAGAACACTTTGCCTTAAAGTGCATATGAAGCGAAATTTTTAGCTTGTTCGAAAGAGCTTTCAAAATGATGAAGAACTGCGTTTATTTTATTGTGATAGCACCCTTGGTTGCCGAGTTATTCAAGATTTTGATTTATGCAAATTGGAGGACTTGAGATGTCACAAGGTGGACACAAAATGGAGTAAAATCACAAAATATAGAATATCTGTGCAAATGTCTACAGGGTTGAAATTTTGCAGGATTGATGTGCTGCCAGAACTACACATTGTGATAGTGGTGATGATGTCACCATAGTAACATGTTCGTTACCAGACCCCTACCTTTCCAAAGGATAAAATCAGAGTTTCCCTCCCCAAGAATTGCTATTTGCTCTTGATGTTCATTCAGTGGGTGCGAGCAAATATGGACATTACACAGCACAAGTATAAGAAAGTGTGTTAGACTCTGGAGCAATAAATAAGGCATTTCTCATTTGGGAAGGTAGAGGTCTGATAACAAGTATGTTGCTATGGTGACATCATAACCACTATCACAATGTGTAGTTCTGGAAGCACATCAACCCTGCAAAATTTCAACCCTGTAGACTTAGTATTTGCAAAGATATTCCATATTTTGTGATTTTACTCCATTTTGTGTCCACCTTGTGACGTCACAAGTCCTCTAATTTGCATAAATTACGTCCTAAAATGGCCATTTGCCCCCACAAAGGACTGGATCTACCCACAATTCACCAGGAACTGATCATTAGCAAAATGGCGTATTCAACACGTAAAACTGGAAGGGGACATAAAAGAACACATGCACTGAACAGATATAAAAAGAGCTGTGATTTGTCCTTACACCTATCTTAGGATCAGGTGGTCTGGCTGGGTGACGGCTGATCTCTTTTCCCATAGAACCTGTGCTGGTAATGATAATGATGATCATTTTCTATAATTTTAATTTCTCATCATCTTTATGCTTGGCCAAGAAGTTTTGTTACGTCAGGACAGACTGGACACTTGTCACTTTTTTGGCTTAAAAAGGGCTGTTAAACAGTATTCAAGTGTCAACATATGATCTTTACAGATCATTTCCCAGTCTTAAGGGAGGACTAACTTAACTACAGACTTAGCGTTTTTGCCAAGGGATTTTTACGGATTGTATTTGACGTAACGCATGGTTTTTTGGTGTTTTTGCCACTATATTGGTGAAACGTGCTAAGAGGTGAACATGTAAAATTTATAAATTGTTATTGCGCATGCGCAACTTGCACCAGGCCCCAACCACGCTTTAGAGAGAAAAATCCCTAAAACTTGGAGAAAATTATGTGAAGTTCCGATTTTTTTGCCAATCGGAGATATTCCAGCCTTCTTTACAAGCCTATGTAATCAATTGTTGTTAACGTACATAACTGCAGTGATAATGACGAAATGGTATGAATTTGCGTGCTTATGACGTCATAAATCTCACAAAAATGCGAATTTCCAAAAATCGATATGTAGAGTTTTGCACCTTGGTGATCGCTAACCATTGGCGCGCACCATTTTCAATATCCAGAAGTGTACGCCACTTGAGTTTTAGGCCTTTTTCTGTTCTGGTCACGCGACTTACCATGGTTGTGACTCGAAAATCTTGTAAAAGTTTTTGATTGTAAAAACATAGCCAGACAGTTTGTCTGTGCAAGTTAGGGTTTCCAAGATATGAGGGTTGGGAACTTTCTATAGCAACAATGTTAGCTAATTTTGCAGTTAAGTTAGTCCCCCCCTTAAGGTGTCAAAAAGCTCACACTTGTGTTAAGTTGCTTCAGCTGTATTTAAAAGTATGTGTCTTTTCAATTAGTTTTTTCAGCGACATGAATTTGATATTCCAAGAGAAGTTATAGAGGGGACCATCCACTGTAAGCCTAATGCTGCTGCTCTGTTGATGGAAAAGATCTATACTCTTTTAACAAACAGAAAGTAAGTATATTTGTTTCAGGTCATCTCATAAGCTTTATTGTTGGTGTAACTATGGGGGTGCAATTAACTTAATCCAGGATTAGCATAAACTTTGGTTTGTTTTCTTTTGGATGAAAGTTTCTTTTGCTGCTTTTTGCTTTTTAGTATTGACGTCCTCTTATCTAAAATTTTGCAGAATATCAGTGTTGAACAATGTTTGTTGATAGAGAATTAAACTCATGGGTTATTTTTAATCTTGGATTAGCCAGATTAATCGGCTTTAGACCAACCTAGCCCTGGTGTCCAACTGCTGTATAGAAAATATTAATTATAGACATTTCCAGTTGAAACAAAGTGAATCACAAATTTCTGAGAAATTCCTTCTAGAATTTTCAGGATGACTAGACAAGTAAGCAATAAGCAGTTGAAACATTGTGATCTTACATCTCAGTTAGTAACTGTATCATGAGACAAGTGATAATACATTTAATTGTTAAATTTTCAAGTTTTTATCAACTGAAAACTCAGGACATGGGCATTTTATTACATAGACCTTATTACTTAGCAATGTCTATGGAGAAAAAGGGTTTTTTGCATTTGGGAAGTAAATTAATAATTTTTGAAATAAAAAAGCCTGGTGAGGCCTGAAAGAGATACTTAATTTTTTTTTGCCTGGAGCCCTTCAAATGTATGTTTATTTATGTATATTTTTCTCTTTTATTTCTGATGCAGAATTAAACGTTCACCAACAGAGGAAGAATTTGACTTTACAGATAGCAGTTATCAAGAACAGCTACCAGCACATGCAAGATCCACAGCATCAATGGCCATTAAAAATAACATTGCAAGTACAGAGCTGTCAACTGATCCTGATCGCATTCTGTGCCGACAGAAGGTAAGAAACATTTAATAATGTTTTATAAACATCTGTTCGCTGGAACCTCCTGTAGTTATAAGCTCTTCTCTTAACTAGAGACACAAGCAAGATCCCAACCTTAAACAAACACTACACATTACAATGTAGTCTCCAACAATAAATATTGGATACCTAAATCAAACAGGCCCTTGACTGCAACAGGTGACAGTCATGTATTGTAAGTTGCAGCCAGCTCCCCCAAAGCAGACACCACGTGCACTGTAAGCCAATTAACTGTTGTTGGTTGGTCCTGTCCAAAACTTCACTTCCTTTGTCTGTAACAAAACTCTTGTTAACATGCCAATTAAAGGATGGGTAGAAAGCCAACAAGACCATGTATTTGTGGGGTTTTTTGAATTTTTTAAAATTTTTCGAGAGGGATGAGGTCAAGCTTTTGGGTCAAAATTTGTAATAATTTGACCTTGTTTTCTGTGTTTGTGTATGTCTAAAATGGATCAAGAAATGACTAAGAGTGGGTACAAGGCCAACAAGACCATTTGTGAGGTGTTTGAATTTTTCAAACCTTTTAAAAGGGCTGGGGTCAAGTAGTCTCCTACACAGACACTCTTTGGGCTTGTCATATGAACTCCTCTCCCACAAACGTCTGCTCAACTGAACTGCCACTTCCGTTCTCTGGCAGTCAGCCTTTGTTTTGAAGAAACCAATAAGGAGCTGTGTAAGAATGGAAATCGACACCTGCGGCTCACCCACGGAGTAATTTCCTCCAAACAATTCACATGCATCGTTTGGGAAAATATCCCAGGGTCAAAGTCCTGTTTTCCATGAATCGGAAGACGAGCTATTATTGGCTAATCACCGTGAATGGAAGTGGCAGTTCAGTTGAGCAGATGTTCGTGGGGGAGGAATGCATGACGAGCCCAAAGAGCATTTGCGTAGGAGGCTAGGGGTCAGAATTTTTCAGTCAAAATTTGTAAAAATTTGAAATTGTTTTCTGTGTTTGTGTATGGCTAAAATGGGTCAAGAATTTATGATATTTAGTGATGATTTAGAGTGGGTGCATTTAGGCCAGCAAGACCATTTGTGAGATTTTGGGAATTTGTTGATATTTTTCAAAAGGGCCGGGGTCAGGCTTTTGCAATTGGGTCAAAATTTGAAAAAAATTCAATTTTTTTCTGTGTAATTTACATTGTAAAACTGGTCTCTTTTACGTGAAGATAGGTAAATAGCTCTTCCTAAGGTCTGCTCTTCTTACAGAGTGGTTAAAACCATGCAAAAATACTTTTGAATGGAAATGAATCTTCATGGTTCCAAGTAAAATTGAACATGTTTTTTTTATTATAATTATTATTATTATTTGAGAATGAATATATGAAAATCATATATATTATATGTAAATATATGTGATATTTAAGAAAAATGTTTTTTTTCTTTTTATTATTATTATTATTATTATTATTAATTATTATTAGTTACAGTGTTGCTATTCTCTTGTATTGATGGCAGTTTTTCTGTTTTTTTTTCAGGCTCAAAATATCATAAATGTTCATTTAGAGCACCGGAGACAAGAAAGGGTTGAAGATCCACGTGAGTTGACAGAAAGTTCTTTGTTTTGTAAAACATCTTGCATTATGTTGTAAAATTAATTACTGCTATCACTATGGCAGCTTTATGTCTCTGCTAGTTACGTTGTAATGTTTAAAGTGCCCCTAACCCCAATTTTTTCCCGCTAATATGAAACTTTTCACCTTTTCCCAAAACATATAGCCTTTATTTCCAGTTTTGGACTTTTTTATTGTCTTCAAAACTTATGATAAACTTGGTCCCGATTCAGATGCCATAATTTTCGTGAGCCGAACCTAATGCATTCAATTAAGTACTTGAAAAGTCGGCGTCTGAATCAATTTAAAAACGGCTATTTTAATTGGGACTGGCTCAGTTGATCTTTTTGCCTGGGTGAGGCAGGAAATTTTGAGTTTGGAGCGGCTTTGATTCAGACGCCGAACTTTTCATGTGCTGAACCTAATGCATAAATTCAATCAAAAACATTTGTTTCCTGCTCCGGAAACATAATAAAAGTTAAAAGTTTTACAAACTCGGAGCTAAAAGTTAAAACTTATGAAATATTTCGTCCATTTTTTTCAACCGGACTTCATCAGTCAATGATATGAATGTTAAAAAGATGAATTTTAAAAAGGGGTTTTAACGCCTCTTGGGGGTTAACATTCATATCATTGACTGATGAAGTCCGGTTGAAAAAAACTGACGAAATATTTCATAAGTTTTAACTTTTAGCTCTGAGTTTGTAAAACTTTTAACTTTTTTTATAATGCATAAATTATTATATTAGTTTTACTCAGAACTGGAACTGGATCTGGAACTGTATTAGGAATGCCTGTGGAACGGCAAATTAAGTTTGTCGTCTGAATCAACAAGCATAATTTTGTTAATTTGGGTGGGTCCAAATTCGAGTTAAGTTCGGCTCATGAAAAGATCGGCATCTGAATTGGGCCTTAGAATAATTTGGTGCACGGCCTAGTCAGAAGGGGCCTGGGTCTATTCCTGATTTGACATCACAAACTACTTTGCATGCACATTTACAAAGCCGTGCCGCGATGCAAATCAGTTTGTGACGTCTAATCAAGAATTAACACCCCTGCCACTTCTGAATCGGTCGTGGGACAGATGATGGAAAGATTTCTTAAGCTTTACAGCCTCTGAAAAGTCAAGGTTTGGTTTAAAAAGGCTCTAATAGGCGCAATGCGTTTCGGATAGGTGTAAAGATTAATTTTAGCAAAAAAATTACTTTGGGGTTAGCTGCACTTTAACAATTATTTACCAAATGAAATGACTGTGTTAAAACGGTAATAGCAAAATAATATTATACATGTATTTGGAGTGTGACACGATACGTGTTTTTGGTGGTCTGTTTACAAAAGAATAGGTCCATCAAATTGCCCCTTTGCTGTGGTGCTTTACTACATGTACCTGATCAGTATAAAAAATTGGTTTGTTTACACGTAAATGGCCTCTAGCATTAATTTGCAGCTATACAGCGGGAGACGACCCGCCAAAAAGTATCCTTCATTCACTGAGCATTTTGACATAAAGCCTGTGTATGATAGGGCGTTCTTTAAAAAAAGGGGGGGGGGACTAATGCGACTTTGTGGAGGAGGACGCGTCTATATCAAAAGACAAAATGAGAAACTGGTGCGAAATTTTGCGTCTCTCATCTGTGCCTTACTAGTTACCCGTCCCCCGTCTCTATTAACCCCCCTCTCTAATAAGCCCCCCATCTCTAATAAGCCACCCCCCCCCCTTAGTACACGAGATTTTGTAATTAGTCCCTCCTATTCCCTCTTACGAAATCCACTTCATGCAGCCCAGTGGGTTTGTTTTTGAACAAATATACACGGAACACCCAAACACGTAATATCAGTTGTTTGAGTTTGTACTAGAACTATATGAAGATGAAAACGGCGTGTTTTAAGATTTGAAATAAGCCCTCCCTCTCTATTAAGCCCCCCGTTAATGACGACTGAAATTACATAAACCCCCCGGGGGCTTAATAGAGCTTTTACTGTATTTGTTTATTTGTTTTTTAGGTCGTTTTGGTATTCGCCCAACTCTCGGGGAGTTGTGTCCGAGGAAAGCTCCTCCCATAAACTACGATGAAGGGGGGCCTCTACACAGGCATGGCAAAGATGCAACCGCACAAAACGGTCAGTAGTCAACTCCTTTTTATCAGGTTTGACCAGAATGCGAAAGCTGTGAGTTCTCTTTTGTGTCTTTTATACACCATATTCTCCTGTTTGTTGAAATAAATTACGTAGCTACTTACATGTATACCTGTAATTTTCTTTTAATCCGCTCCGGTGTAGACAACTGTCAACTGTATTTTCACGAAATACAAAGTGATTGTTTCAAACCAACCAAATAACACTGTCTTGTAGATTGTTTTCAAGTTTGTCCTTTGTCGGAGAGTTTGTTTTCGAGTTGGTGCTAAAGAAACAGCCTGAAATGAAGCAGAAAACAATTCACATCTACAGGACCTCAGCTCATTACTTACTTACCATGGGAAGAGTGTTTGAGTCTGGCATTTGGGAGGCTCAGTATTGGATGTAGCCTCCTTCGCAGCTGTTGTTTGTGTCGGTCCTATTATTTTGGGTGTGAATGTAACGGTATGTTGTAAGCTGGACGCATGGTCGCATGGGACATCTGCGTTTGCGAGACGACAAGCGGGAAAATTCGCTCCGATGCGGAAACTCCCCGCTGGGTGAGCGACTTCGCCCAACAATTCCTCAGAGAAATGAAGAGTCTGCTCAAATTCAGTAGCTTCTCGGACATGTACCTTACGTCTTATGCCTTCGTTTGCATCATATCGCAAAATAACTGTTTGTTTGTTACATTGTTTTCAGCTGAAGTTGAAACGAACCAAGCTCAATACACAGAAATAGCAGTAAACCAGCTATCAGGCACAAGCGATGGATTACTTCCACCCATACACACAACAGGGATGTACTCCATGGTTCATTCATGAAAAACGAAAACGTCATAGTTTATTTTATTTTATTTTTGAAGTACACAATTCTCGAAAATACAGTACTTTGTATTCCTTGGTCATCATTTTAGATTAATTTTGAAGGCGCCAATTCTGCCTTCTGCCAGAAATCCATTGTACATGCAGTAGTTTTGTAATGACAAAAAGGTAAGCGCTTTAAATTGAGGATATGGATAAATTACCAATGGAAAACAGATTTGGATTTATTTGGAACAAGCTCCTTCCGTCAAGAAACTTCAGCGCTATTTTGCGAAAAAGCAAACTTTCCCGTAAGTGTCTCAACTATAATCATGTTGATGTATATTTGTGGGATAAAATAAAATGTTATTTTGGTTTTATTTCAAGTATCGTGTAAATAAATGCTAAACCAAACCACTTGTGTTGGGTGATTTTCATTTGCGACGAACTTAGAATCAGATAAAATGAATGAACTTTATTTAAGTGTCAGAGTATTTAGCTAAATATAAGCTTATTGTGGACACTAAAAGAACATTCCAAATACAAAATAAAAATTAAGATAGGAACACTACGAGTGTTAAAAAGACTATTTTAAAATTTTCAATCATTTGTAAAGGCAAGGAGGTTCATAAACATCTAAAATCTAAACTACCGGTATTCACAAATTTAATATTGCTTAGTTCAAAGAAAATCTGATATTCGGTTAAAAGTTTTCACAAATTTATAATTACTCAATCAGAAACTCAACAAAGCGAACAAACGCTCACAAGCGAACCTGATCTCTTATGAAATCCCAGGTCGGTCAGTTGCTGATTGAAAAGGGCTTTCAGAAACTGGATGAAGCATTTTATATTGTCTATGGGAGCCAACAAAATATTACATTGTTTTATGAAGTTTGCTGGAAGTTTTCCACAAAACATGTTTCCAAGGCGTACTTGCACTATGATATGACGACCTGCACCGACCACACACTGAAAGCCCCAGTAATATTCGGTCAAACTCGAACTCGACCCCAAGAACATTATAGATGTCCCTTCAAAGCTTCCGTAGGGGAGCCAGGATAGCATACGGTCACTTATTTATTTTGGGGAACTTAAGCGACGACGGCAGAGTCGTCATGCGCATGAATGAATGTTTTTGTAGCTATTCTACCATTTTTCAATTCGTTAAACTTGAGAAAAATGGGCGCACTATTCAGGAATTAATTTGGTAGAAATGGCGTTGGAGTTGAAAAGGCTGAAAAGGAGAGTTAGAAGTTCCCGTCAAGAAATTATGTTCCCACAAAACCTTAAATTTACTGAAGTTCATAAGGCACGTGTAGAACCGTATCTTTCTTCTTCTATAATAAATATTTTTCTTACAAGTGTTATAATTGTTCATAATGGTTGAGCTGTAAAGCAATTTTGTAATTTTAAAGGGATATATGTTGATAGGGGTCGATCGATATACCCTGCAAAGAAATAGACTCGAACACAAGCACAATGCATCCGATGTAAGAAGGACAGACTTCTCTGTATTGTTTTGTTTAGCTATAAATTAGGGAAACAATACTGTTTTTTTGGCAGGCCCGAGTTTAGGCTAATTGTAGCCTCTTGTTGAGTATACCGGGGTTTCCATGGTCAGGGAAAAATCGGGGTAAAAGAGAGTTTATCAAGGTCAGGAAAAGTCAGGGAATTTTACTTTTGTCTGACCATGAGGTTGGGGAATGACATTTCTTGCTAGTAAAGGTAACGTTCTTTCAAAAACAAAACAAAAAAAAAGTCTTCAAAGAAATTGATTTCCATGGCACCATTGCAGGCTTTATTGTCCAAGGTTTTGTTTTGGTTGGTCATTGAAAAGTCACTGAAAAGTCAGGTAAATGTCAGAAAATTTTGCTATCCAGCGACTGGCAAACCTGTACAAGAAAATGTGAAGCTTGTGGGATGTGGCTTGGAGTGACCAGAATACCTCAAATTAAATTGCGGGGAAACGCAGTTAATGGAGCATGACGCCCCAGTGGGGGTAGGCTGAGAAGGCATGCCCCGTCTTAGGCTCGGTGGTATCTTGAAAGCCTGATTCAGTAAAATGAAAGCACTCTATTCTTTACGCCGAAAACAAAAGCCTTTCGTGGCTGGAACCTCACTAATTTATCGCATGTTTGTCATCGTATATTTTCTTAGATTCGCAAAGATTGGTCCTTGTTTTCAAGGCCCTATTCATGGCTAGACCTTAATCGTGATAAGTTGAGGTAGTTTATAGTACAACTGTGCCAATTGGTCGTACTTTGAGTCATTGTCTGACTATAAAGTTTTGCTAATACCACTCCTAGTCATTATTTGGCTAGCTTGCACGAAGCCAATCTTTTAAACTTATTTAGCTCGCACAGTTCGTCATTGCACAATCAAAATATACTTAGCAGCCGTCAGGAATTTACATATAGTCTCGGGTTACAATGACCCCTTACAGGGCAAGCTGCTTTTAAAAAAGATTTTAAGGGGCATTCTTCGTTACCAGGGTTGTTCTCGTATAAGCCGTCAGCCGGTCACCCCCCGGGTCCTGTTAGCAATCTGTCCCGTCCTAGGGAGCTGGCTGGGTGTTCGGGATTTTTCCATGATCTGGGCTGCATTTACGCTAGCCTTTTCGCCTTTCTTCGTTGTAGCGAGTTTACGTACCCGGGGGCACGTAATTTTAGTTCTCAGTTTAACCTCACCACTGATTGCGTGACTTTCTCACCAAGTCTGACTCGCCCTCAGCATGCTTCTCAAGCTTAAATCGTCTAAACAGTTTTAGACAGGGGCAATCTCTCGTGATAGCTCGGTGCTCTTCTTTGTTGTGCCCCGTTTCTGCCATGCAACGGTATTTCATGCTGGCCCAGCCTCGGCCAGGGCCCCTTTTTTACTTTCAGTAGGGTCGGCTACTCACGCGGTCCTCTGTTACGCATTTACTTCAGGATTCTGCTCGCTGTGCGGGACTTCCATACGAGAGTCTCAAAGGTCACAGTTTTTGTATAGGTGCCGCGTCTGCTGCGGCCGCTGCGGGCCTACCAGACTGGTTAATAAAAGTTTTAGGTCGTTGGTCCTCGGACTGTTACCATATGTATATTCGTACTCCCGAAACAGTCTTGCTTTCTAAATGGCTCGTGTGTTAGGGAACTTTATTTAGATTTTGTTGTGTTGCTTGGGGGGATGCATTGCATGCATCTGTGGCGGTTAAGTCTGCGTTGCGACTTCCCCCAAGCTTTTGGCTTTGCTTGTGTCTTGCCATCTTTTGTGAGCTATTCCTTTGCCTTAATCTTGTCCGATCCAGCCCTTGCGGCGCTGGGGAGATAAGAAAGGCTCTGCCAAGACTCTTGTCCTACCCCACGGTAGTGGGGCGATAAGTAAGGCTTGTGTTACTTTGTGCGCATAACCCAAAGTCGCTATAACCTGCCACAGGGCTGTGTCCCCCCTTATTACGCTATCATGTAGTTGTTGTTTATTTAGCCTGCGTGCGTCATTTAGTTGCGTGACGTTTGCATGCGTATGTTGCAAGCGGAATAGTGACATTAATGTGGCTTGGTAAGCTGAAAGCCAGTTGCACTTTAATTTGTGAGGTATTCTTTGTCCAAGAAAAGACCGGTTAAAGTTCACACACACAACAAACTGACCACTTTTTAAACATATCACAGCAATCTAAAATAGAATTTAATTGCAATTCGGAGAATATACACTAAAAAATAAGGAACAAATCCATCTCACTTATCTCTTAAATTACTCATTAAAAATTTTGTACAAAATTAACCAAAAAATATAACAAAATAACCAGACGACATGTCGGGACATCTTACCTTTCTAAAAGCTAACTGCCAAAAGCTATTCTATTTTATCTACATTCCTTTAGTTTCTGAACATTCCTTTATTGTGTAATTGTCACTATTATGTTTCGTTTTACCTATCAAAGTTAGCCCTTGATTCACATAACATAGCTTCAACGTTTTGAGTCGACACGAAAATGTAAAGTATTATAATCACGATGCTGTACCCGGATAATTCTAGCCCGACTATGTTTTCTTTAACGGGAAGGTTTCCCCCTCCCCATCCGGACCAGTTACGATATTCCGGGCGAGTGACATTTTAAAAAGTCGTTCGTGTATTAAGCGCCTTAAGCCGCCATCTTGCATTTTCAAACCGTGGAGAGTTTATAGAACGCTCAGGGAGGGTAACAATTTTTTCTTCCCCTCCATACCCCCTTGATAACATTTGCTTCTCTCTCTAATCCAATTTTCGCAAAAATACTCAGTTCTCGCTCGCCCCATAATACTTTTGGGTCTATGAATGAAACCATCAATTGCAACCGTTCCGCAACTGAAAAATTCCTGGATAATGCTCTTCTGCACCGATAGATAAGACTTTAATATGAAAGCTACTGAGTAGTATGTAAATGTTTGTTTTAAACTGATTAGTCCATTTTGTGTTTAAAGCTAAAAGATTATCGTTCAGAGATTTACAAGAAGTCCCTACAGATAACCCGAGTTACGTCTTAAAACTCTTCAACTGTGTGTCGAAACCAATTTATTACGAAACACTGTGATTAGTTTAAAAAAAACTCACGCCGCTTTCCAAGCCAACTGGAAGTCAAACCAAAACCAGTGTTTCCACTGCATTCTGATTGGCTAATCCTGTTGTTTACGTTTGCCGTGATTGGTTAGATTTACACGGTGCATGGATTTTGGTTTCAAAACACTCGACTGACTGCCCCTCTAACAAAATAAGTCTCTTTTTCACTGTGTCATCATTATCTACATCCATAAAATGCCTATCGCTAAAGTATCTCGAGGCTAAATACATTTCAGTGAAAATAAATGGATTTAAATGATTTAAATCTAGCCAAGGAATTTGTTTAAATCTCTTTAAATCTACCTTATTCTTCAGAAATTTGGCAAATTGCCATTATAAGGCTGTCTCAGCCAAACGTTTATTTTAAACACATTCTTACAATATGATTCAAGAAGAAATTTTTACTGTCAGAATACGGAATAGTCAATCAAATGTTTTTGATTAAGATGACGAGCAAAACTGGAATCCAGTGGGGAAAGAGTCTGCTATCAGAACTCCCCCAAAATATATTCAATTGAATAACAATTTTAATGCATTCCTATATTTTTCTACTAAACTACAGTTAATTTCTATTTTCAATTTAAGAATATGTTTTACCCTGCGGCAATAAAACATCAGTTCCATCTACGTCGTGCAGCCAGTAAACTACTGTTGCAGACTAAGTGATTACTACGACTGTTTATGGCAGGAAGCATCAACCTGTGACCAATTCTTGTCCTGCATGATTCAAATTCAATTTCCAATTAGCAATGCAAGAAGCAGCCAGGCTCTCAGCCGTGCATCAACTCGCTATCGAACGTGACGTTACCCGTTGACCGATTCTGGGTCCCAAGCCTAAGACACAGCCCAGTTCGCTCGAGTAGTGTTTAGGCCTGGAGACAAGGCTGCCAAGGAAGTTTTACAGGAAACCAACTCAGAATTCAATTGTGGCTTTGGGCAGCCATCACTGGATTCAGAGTGGTTACTAGATTTCCAGAAACAGCATGCCAATCAATTAGACGCTGTCAAAGGCGCCTTATGTGGGAAAGTGCTACCAAGTTTGATCACAGTCTCTCAGTAAAATACGCGTTTTCCTTTGTTTTACTATAGCGTGCTTAATGATTCTGCAAAGGCTTGACTGTTTTGGCCTACTCCGCTGACCATTTTAAAATCCTCAACTGAAGGTTTACCTTTGGGAACAGCTCTTTGGATTGGAACTCATTGCATAACGTACTTTACACTAAAAATTATAATTTTCGATAGTATTCTTTTAAACGTGAACCCACTACACAAAGATTCCTTTGGTCTCATGTTCGCTGATCTCTGACCCCAGAGCGTCTTAAGGACTTCTGTTTCACCTTAAGCTCATCCATGATCATTTTTGAAGAGCCTTGCCTTCGAAGGATCATTGACTGTGGATAGAAATAAAGATATACAACGTAGACGAGCATCAGATTTGTCTACAACACTCAGGATAAAATATAGTTCGATCTAAAGTGGAAAACCTTGTACCTACTAACCAGGACTAAGTTGCTCGAAGCCGATTAGCACGATTATCACGCATAGAAATCACGATTATCATAGATTATCACGCAAAGAAATCGAGTGCGAATAATCCTTCGCGTTTTCGAAGTGTGTGCGAAGAGGATTTAAAGAATATACCTGTTCAGTTTTGAACGACTAGTAGATTTATACTAAAACAATTGTTTTAGTATAAATCTACTGGTCGGTATATTACTAAACAGGTATATATTATTTAAATCCTCTTCGCACACACTTCGAAAACGCATAGTAGCAGCCGCCATTTTGTTGACAACCGCTACTCACTAATGATGATCTATCACAGAATACATAGCGAGTAGCGTAGGCAATAAGAGAACGGCTGCATTAGTGATAGAACGCTGGTCGATCTATACTAATAATAAATAGCTTTCAACGGGTGTGGTATAGACGTACTATCTGGCGAAAGGCATATTAAAAAATATATATATGGCGGTCACGGCTTGAACCGACGAAATAATGAACGACTAAGCGCAAAACAGCTGAGCAACAAACCTGTCGTCCAAGATACATTGGTAAATCGTCCTTTTGTTGCCCCTGTTGAGCAAAAATTTGGCCTTAGGTGGGAAAAAGACAGGGAAGAGAAATGTACTTTCTCAAACAGACCCACCGCTGGTACGCTCAGGTTTACAGGTTTTCTTTTTTAAGCAAAAAAAAAAACCTTTAAAACATACTATCAAATTGCACACAGAATGAGCAACTGCAACGACCAGCTTAAAGCAGCTCGGTCACGATATTTTGGGTCATTATTAGAGACATAAAAAAAATGCATTTAAATAATGGGAAACAGTGAAATAACAATTTGTCAGGGAAGATAAGCACCAAAGAGACAAGAATGAATGCAAATATGGCGAGGGTGGTGAAGGATGGAGAAGATTGAAACGGGTTACAAATGACCTTTTTGAAAAATTAAGGGTAAACTTTTCAAAACGCAAAGACTGTGACGGAGCTCCTTTAACGTAACCGGCAAAATACTCTGTGCAAGCACTGTACGTTCATATTGGTTGCCATGATTAATATTTCTACCAGGCCTCACTCGTTCAAAAACCGCATTGCCTTACCCCGCGCAGGAGAAATCAGTATCCACAGGATAATATCATGTGCTGCAACTATAAATACACGTTTATTCGCTGGGTAGCGTTTTTCGGCGTTATACTCTTGGGAAGCGGACGAAAAACTATAAGAAGAAAATAACTACCTTGGCCTCAGAAGGAGCAGCGGTGGCCATTGAGTCATGCTGAGACGGGTCAGACCAAATACCTTCGGGATGCTATAAGATATGGTTCAAAATAGTTTAAAATGTTTGTCACTGACTTGCAGGATATATTGTAAGATATATTGCAAGATATATTGTAATATAGTACTTGAGTTTTAATACAAAACTGCGACAGTCTTGGGTTGTGTGGATAAAAACAGACCTGCAGTACGGGCTTAGCCATCAGTCAACAAGCATCATTCTACCGCATTGAACAGTCTAAATGAAGCAATATTAACATCAACTTGTATCGTCTTGAGTTGACCGTTCAAACGATGGATAAATTGCCTTCAATAGAGCACGCATTTGAAACTGAAATAAAGTTATCTGGCGTACGTGAAAGCTTCAACAACTGGCTTTGCTTGTACGTTAACCACGAGTAAAGCTAAGTTGTACGAGAGAAAATTTAGCTATGAATTTATGAGACAGAACACAGAACAACTATTCTTTACCTTCATGTTAAGAATTGCTGCCAACCAGCGATACATATCTCTCTTGTCTTTTACACACAGATATCTAACCACACAATAAAAAAGATTGAGAGATATCAGCACCTGAGAGTTCATAAGAGATATCGTACCATAAGGCAGGTTATTACGCCATTCGGTTAAGTCACTTGTTCATCGTAAGATATGACACCAGAATGAAATAGCCGCAAAAATTCTTGTCGCAAGATTTATGTGTATTGTTCAAACAAACGGACAACAGCCGGCTTGTTCGTAGATAGGCGATGTGATGAGACTCCGACTCTTTCCCTTGGGTGGGTCCCCCAACGTATACAGATGTGCACGTGTGATTGCAATACAGCCTTCAGTCAGGGTGAAGCCCTCAATTGTGACCATTCAAAGGAAAGCTACTGAGCAGTACTTTCCTGTACTGCTATTAACTATGCTGTACAAGGTGAATCACATTTGAACCAGCCTGTAAATGAAAACGATCAAGGGATGACCGTTGCCAACATGTCTCACTTACCTGGTGATTTCCTCTTGGTCTGTCTTCACAACAACAGTAAAACCACAACTGGCAAGAATAAAACGACAAACGTTACCGAGAGGTATAAAATAAAGAAACGAAAACCTTTCCTTATAAACTTGAACAAAGCTTAACTGGTCACCTTGTGTCCTGTCCCTTGGTAGCTTTCTCAGCTGGTACACCCACGTACAAAGTGAGTTTATGCAATGGCCACTGTTCCGCTTTGGTCGCCTTTGAAATCAACTGCATGAACAAACAGAAACAAGGTTTAGACAACGCTTACCTAAAACACTCTGAAGTACAAATAGTGTGTGCTCAACATCCGCCTCAATTCTCGCTTCATTGGGCAGGGACGTAAAGCGGTTGGATTTGTCTTCTCCGCCTCCACCAACCTCGTTCCCAGGGTCTCTCCTCTTCCTCCACACGTGGAACTTGAAGGGGACGTAAAAGAACCCACACACTGATCACAAAGAGTTAGTAATCTATTTCCTGGTGTTGAGGCACAGGCAACCCAACTGTGGCATATGAGACTACTATTTTATTTGTATATACCACTAATATCTACAGTTTCAAATCCGTAAATAAGCCCAGGTCCAGCATACTTCGATTGGGTTGCCTGTGGATGAAGCAGGGTGATGTTAGTCAAACCAACAGATTTCAAGGCTGATGTGGTCTATGCTCATGAATGGGATGAACAAACGAACATAAACTAGAAACTGTGTGCAAGTGTCAATACACAAGATCTTTCCGCGAGAACCAGTCTAAAAGAAAGCGTATTACCCCTCTCTCCTTGTTCACTGACAAGTAGCCATTCTTCAAGCAAACGTGAGACTGCTTCCAATTTTTTTTAGGTTCCCGGATGTATAACGTGCCTTCCATTGAGAGAAAGCCGACCTGGGTGGAGAGACAAAAAGATACGGCAAGACACTTGACGACAAAATCATTTTTCAAAAACGAGAAATAATCAATATAGTACTTACATGTGGAGCAATCTGTTCCGCGATGTAATTGTCTTTCACGATAAGGTAGTTGCCACTCCCCCAGTTTGCAGCCGCTAGAACTTTCTCTCGAACTTGGAATGCACGCTCTGACAAAAAACAAACAAACAAACAAGAAAAGAAGACACTTTATACTGGCATGATGAAAGGCTAAAATGTTGTTACATTCTGTTTGTAACTCTGACCCCACCCCCCCCCCTCCCCCCCAAAAAAAAAAAAAAATTCCACTACCAGAATAATAGATACGTAAACTAATGAGGCCATCGTAAGGCATCTGGCGCTACTGACGCAGGAGACCAACGAACTACCTTCCGAGGATGGGATACATCGCCGTAGAGGACTTTTCCGAGCAGTTGGCGGTGCACCGACAAAACAGAAACTTCCGCACGTAAATAAGATGACCATAGCTTAAGTGTCTTTGGGCAACTGGACTAAAAGCTAACAAGCAGTGATTTCCAGTAGTGCTGATTATTAAGCTAACAATTCAATAGACCTCCCAATGTAAATGATATATGAAATAAATCATACATGAACTGCGGAAATGAAATCAAATGAAGAATGATCCTCGCAGTTGTGAACGCAATTTATGCAATTGCGAAAAGAAGCCTGAAAAAAAAAAATTCAGGACTTCAACGGGGTTCGAACCCGTGACCTCGCGATTACCGGTGCGATGCTCTAACCAACTGAGCTATGAAGCCACTGACGTTGGGAGCAGGTCAATTGTGGGTTCATATGTTCCCGTGAAAGAAATGAGTGTAAATGATATATGAAATAAATCATACATGAACTGCGGAAATGAAATCAAATGAAGAATGATCCTCGCAGTTGTGAACGCAATTTATGCAATTGCGAAAAGAAGCCTGAATTTTTTTCAGGCTTCTTTTCGCAATTGCATAAATTTGCATTTGATTTCATTTCCGCAGTTCATGTATGATTTATTTCATATATAATTTACACTCATTTCTTTCTTTTTTTTTTTTGTATTCTAAAGGTAAGCACGTGAATTCTCTACGCAGTGAACTGCAGCACTCACCCATGGCTCCATTATCAATCACTTCAAACAAAACCCAGTCGATATCATGTGATAACTTCATCTGCGCGACAATGTCTGCACATACCCTCCCTGCCGTCATCTCAGAGGAAACCTGGGGTTAAGAAGAATGAGAAAATTTATAAGTTTTTTTTTTTCAAACAGCTGCTTTTCCATCGACTTCACGAAATCAAAACTGAAGGGTTCACATCTGGCCAGTCGCAACAAACGTAATAAACGCAGTAAACCAATCGGATGTCAGCCGTAGCTGAGCGCGGAAAAATACGCGGAAACTGGAGGCAAGCGCGGGAAAGAGGCCGCTGGTGCCACGCACTTGCTTGTGCATGATTTTTTTCTTTGTTCGATCGTTTGTTTGTTTCAATTCTCTCTTTGCCATATAGAATATTTAACCAGCGCCAACACTAAAACCGAACCATGCGAAAATCCTTTCACAACGTGGCCAATAAAACTAAAAAACTGCTCTAAGATCTGTCAGACCTAAACCAAAGAAATGTTTTACCTTTAACCTACACGATTAAAAAAAACATTATATGGGCTAGAATCAGAAACAGCAAAAAAGACAAAATACCTTCAATCGACAAGGATTGTCATTTTTTTCTTTCACGTAAATATCCAGGGTGAATTCTCCCCCAGTGTTACTGGGTTTTTCCTGTAAATCAAAGTGAGACTCCATGTAATCACTGTAACAGAGCAATAGTTGGCTATCTGTAGAGCACGTAAATGTAATTCACTTTCCAAAAAAGGGACATAAATTGGTCGAGGGAAGTGTACATTTTTTTAATTTCCAAACCCTGAGCTTTCTTGTCAGGGCTTTGGACATCATTGACAACGTTCACAAATCGCTGGAACATCTTCGGCACTTTCTGAAATTGTCGGAATGTCTTCGGAATTCTGGAGAATACCGAGATGGGCATATCACAAGTTCGGGAAAGTCGTAAGACTGTTTAGTGGGATTGAAATTTCTTTTGTGTTAACCCTTACACCATGAAGCTGTTCCTTTTTAGTGTTGAACAAAACATGTTTCACAACCAGAACCTTTGCCGGTTTGAACTTTGAAGTAGTCTGCTTACAGCATAGAAAAAAGATTGATATTACCGCTACTCGAATTCAACCCTAGCTGTACCTGTAACTGGCTCAGTTCTCGTATTTTCTTTTTCGCCATCTGGATAGCCTAGTGAACAGGAAAACAGAAATTAAACCATTTTCAGCTTACAGTATAAAACTGAAATAAAAATAATTCTCAATTGTACCTGATCTTTCTTGATATCATCTTCGCCAACCTGTAGAAAAAAAAAACGTGCAAAGAGTTAAATTGGTCGGAAATGTATCTCAACGCTAGGATACGTTTGGCGAAATTTCTCTCAAACTCCTGAAAACTCTGCAACAGATTCCACCATCACAACTGTTGCAAAATTATAATTCATTGTGCAAGCTGCCAATGCTTACGCAAAGGAAAGTGTCTTGGGGTAATAAACTCCACTGAATTATTGTAACCCCGGTACAATTCAACAGCGGTTTAATCCTAGCGAAACGAAAGGGAATAAACCGATTCTGAGTCTCTATGAGGCAGTTCTTTCTACCAACTGAAATAAATTCTTTACTCACATCAAACAGCCACTGATAATAATTGATCATGTCTCCGACGATGGAAAATTCTTGGTTGATTGACGGATCATCCATTCTGCCAGTCTGGTTTAATAATAAATGGCAAGGATTTTGTTAGAAAGTAATCACAGCTATCTTAGCTCATTTCATCGCTACCTTATGGAACAAATCATCACCGTGAAAAAAATCAAACAAATATTTGCAGACCAGCAAAGTTTATTATGTTTCCTCCGTCTTCAAGCATCGGTAATTCAACCCTCTAGGAATGCTTCCCCAGAAAATCTTTTCTATTCAGACGCTATGGAACGCCATACTAAAGCTTTGTAAGCATTTATTTGCCTGATTTTGCTATCCTCAGGTTACAAAGTTCATAGAATAAATCATTCAACGAATTGTTTCTTTGTATATTCACTGGAAAACAACAAGACGTCGATCTCACTCTTTCGTTTAGGACAAATCCTGCTTAATCCTGCTTAGGTTCTTAAAAACACATTATTATACTTCCCGTGGAAGTCTCAATGGGTTTTACAATCGTTTACATAAAACCTAATCAGAGAACGCTCTTTTGAAACGAAAAGTTTTAATCTTGATTCAAAAACACACTGTTTAATGATATTTGGCAAGTCGTTTGAAAGCTTTGGTGCGATAACCGAGAAGAATTTCTCATCATAAGAAGCTGTTTTAGTCTTTGGAATAGACAACATATTTGAACTGCTTGACCGCAGTGAACGCTGAGGCGTGTAGTGAAATAAGTCAGAGCTCGTTCAAATAGGCTGGAGCAAAGCCATGGAGAACTTTGTAAGTCACCATAAGAATCTTAAAAATTATTCTTAGGTTCTTTAAGACAGACAAGTTTCATATACTGAAGCGGTTATGAAAAGATTTGAGTGTTTACGTTTTCATTGGACATTAGCGTAGGTCCAAAGATCGTGGCAATATTTGGAACTCCCATCCTATTCACGGCTGAGAGCTCTACCACCCTAAAAGAGAAACAAGGAGAACTGTCAACAAACTCCACGTTTATAATATAATCAGTAGCCTTTCTCAAACATAGGGGGTTTACTGGAAGAAACAATTCGACATCATCCGCACAGGAAAACATCCCAGCAATCCCTTGCGTGGGAAAACTTGTTTGCAGGCCTTTGCACGGGAAAACATGTCGACCGTGCCAAGCGCGGGAAAACATACCAGCTGGGACAGGCGCGAAAGTGCCAATAATGCCTTGCGCTGGAAAACTTGTTACTGTCAACAGGCCATTGTGCAGGAAAACATATCAACCGTGCCAAGCGCGGGAAAACATGCCAATAATGTCTTGCGTCGGTTGCGCGGGAAAACATGCCAACTGATTTTAAATTTCGTCACCATGGCAATCGAAAATAATTGAAACTCTATGGAAAACAATGTACAAATGAAACGAGTTTCCGTTTAGTAAGTTGTCACGACTTCCAAGAAATAGACCCCGTATTGAGTGAAGCAAGGCCTAATTGTTAAGTTAATTAAAGCTTGCGACATGAAACGTTCCTCCGATAACTGTCCAAAGTATCTGTTTGAATGAAGTTAATTCCTCTACACTATCCACTGAGTATCCCACGATGCCAGTACATACTTGGTCAAATGAAAGATAATTTCTTTCAGGGTGTCATGGTTCACTTTGGGGAGTTGATTGACCAGATCTTTGATCGCCATCAGTCTTGTGTTGTGCTCTTGCATCGCTGTTTGTTTAAAATGAAAAGACAAATTCAGAGGACACAGAAAAAATCCAAGGAAATTATAGACTGTACATGTGTCTAAAAACATAACCATGATTGGTTGTTTCGACTAACTCTTGATATATCAGAGCACTTTTCAATTGAGTGTCGTAAAACCAAAGCCAAAGCAATTACTCCAGCCAATCACAACAGAAGTAAGCAGTGCAAGGAGCCAATCAGAATACAAAGCAATTTCATGTAGCCAGCGTAAAGCGCAGGAAAATGCGCGCGTGCAAATCACGATTGGTTTTGGTTTTGCTTCTCATTGGTTGAGAAGGTGGCGCGAGTTTTCCTGGCCAACCACAGATCGAAGCAATGCAAAACCAAAGCAAAACGTGAATTACTTTCGACACTCAATTGAAATGAATGAATCAGAAGGGCCAGCACTTACTCCCAGCTGCAATAAACATTTTGTACATGTGACCGGGGATGACTGGGTCGGGCAGCTGTCGAAGGTACTGCTTCAGTACTCCTGTGACGTCATGGACACCGCACTCATCTAATGTCAATAGGACTCTGCCGGCATCTGAAAATTGACAGGTGTCACTGAATCAGTAAAATCATTATTGGACGACTGGAAAATGCATCTTACAGAATGTACGAGCCTAAGTCAACACAACAGTTATTTGAGAATAGCTGGTGAATTCGTGTAGTCAAATTCAACTGAACGAGCGTGCTTCACATTCCTATCGTGCACGCTGATGACGTAGCAGAGGGAATTTCTCATTACCGCGTTGAAAATGTTATAAAACAATTGGTTCATGCGTCAGCTGTGCTTTCATCGAGATATGAAGCACTTGAAGTTTGGAGAGCACTCAAGAAGCTAGAGATACTCGAGGCGTAACTCTTACGCATCTTTCGTGCTCTCCAAACTTCCCGCGTGCTTCATATCTCGATGAACGAACGCTGACGCATGAACTAATTGTTAACTGATGGTTTCTATTTTTCACGGGGGGGGGGGGGGAGGGGGTTGAAGCAAAATTTAGACTGCTGGCAGTCCCTTCCTGTGTAGTGGGGAGCTCACGCCAATAGCGCGGGTGAGACTGATGTAACCTGAAGTGAATACAAAGCAATTTCATGTAGCCAGCGTAAAGCGCGGGAAAATGCGCGCGTGCAAGTCACGATTGGTTTTGGTTTTGCTTCTCATTGGTTGAGAAAGTAGCGCGAGTTTTCCTGGCCAATCACAGAGCGAAGCAATGCAAAACCAAAGCAAAACGAGAATTACTTTCGACACTCAATTGAAAACCGCTCTACGATCAGCCAGCAGGGAAAAGTATAAAGCTTCTAGTCCACAGTAAAAAGTTCTTTTTGCTGTTGATACATGCTCCTATCAATGTGATATTTCCCTTGGACGACTCAGTGGCAAATTTTCCCTGATAGCGCGTCTCTCTTTTACAGTCAAGCACTTACCTTGATCAAAGGAAGTTCTTAGTTTCTTCATAGTCAGCTGTCCTCCGTTTACTCGATAAACACCTTCCATCTCAAGCCCACCTAAAACAGTCAAACAAGCTACCTTGTTAAAAAGTAACTGTCAACATATAACAATTATCATAATAGCTTCAAAAATGGTTGGTTAACACTTCCCTTTTGGGTACTAAAAATATAATAATTATTATTAATTAGAAAAAAGGAACAGCTAACAAAGATTGCTCAAAGACAGAAAATTATCAACGTATGCAACACAACTTACAACACAAACTTTGGCTTTAGTTTTTAATCTTCCTTACTAACGTTGTGCATATCATTAGTGCTACAGATTTTCTGCTATTCCGTTCAAATTTTGGTAGAAAATGTCTTATTCCGCCGGCAGAATGCTCGCCCCGAAACTCGCTTATTCTGCTCGAAATTCTGTCGGCTGATTTTATCCAAGCCTATATTTCCTGTGCGGATGATGCCGTATTGTTTCTTCCAGTAATAAGGATAAAATTGAACCACAACATAGCTGCCTAGCTTCACGACTGACAAAGACAGCCATCCCTTCCTCTGACTCTCTTCATTCTTATTACCTCGTATCCCAGAGACAATGTTTAGAGGACATATCATAATAAAGTCTACTGTTGAGCATTAACCTCAAACTGCAAATTACAAAATGTAAATGTACAGCAGGGCCAACATACCATAGGTTTCCACAAACTGCAGGCATTTTGCGACAAGATGGGGAATACCGTCTGATCCTAAATCCTGCTGACTCAGCAAAACACCAAACACCTTGGAGAAGAAAAACAGAACACAAGTGAAAAGGGAAGGACATTAAAGCTCAGTCTGGTGTCTGTGGCATGAAGAGTCGTCATCATTACATGGTGCGCGATCCATTTGGGCAAAAATTCTGGTGTTAATTTCCGAAAAATTCCCAGGCGTCAAATGGAACAGTTTTTTCCACTTCAGTGAACCGTTCTCGTCCCATTGGTATAACGCAGATTCCGCCATCTTGCCTTCGACATCTGACAACAAAGGAAACTGGACGAGCCAAGTTTCTCACCGAAATGAAATTCCAAATGGAACAGAACATTTCCACTAATTCCGATATTTCGGGAAAATGGACAGCCTCGAGAGGTTGACCAAAATTTTCGAGATGAACGTGCCGGAAATTACCGTTCCGCTTGCTTTTGAACCGAAAATTCTGGAATTATTGACCAAATGGATCATGCCCAAGGTCTCTCACTATTCCATTCTCCTTCTTATAGCAATGGTCAACTTTCCCATTAAAAACAAAACCTCTGTGTTACTCATACCAACTGAAAATATGGCTAAATGAGAAGTCTTAGAAAACTTAAATACCCTGATTGTTAGAAATACATATTTTGAGAATTCAGCACCAAAAGGTACCAGCCTCTCACCTGTTTGTTTCTCAGAGCTGAGTACCAGGCCTCTAGCTCCTCCTCTGTATCTGCCTTCAGACTGTGTGTTCTATAGTTGAGAGGGATGCATTAAAATAACGAACATAACCTGGTGTCTTTAAACTAGATTAATATCTTCAGAAAAAGAACAGAGTTGTTTAAATTTACGAATAAATGTGAATATGTGAAAATCATACATGGAAATGAGAGTGAAAGACTGATAATGTGAGAGATCATAGCTGTTATGAATGACCAGCTCTTGGTGTAATCTCTGTGGCTATTGGTGAATGCTTGTCCCGCCAGTCGGTTTTTCAACCCTGTCATGTTTTTTTTTAATTATTTGTTTCATGTATTTGCTCTGCCCCACTGGCATTTGTGCTATAAACACTTCCGAGGGTAAATAAAGGCCATTCATTTATTCAATAATTATTTTGCACTTCTCACTTGTCGACAGTAACAATATCCATTTGTAGTGGTTCCCCCTTGGGACACTTCACCAGCTGGGTCACAGTTGTCAGATCAATCGTAACAAGGTCTTCTTCTCGTGAGGCTGCAAAGAAATCAATCAGCAATTGAAGGGCTGAGAGCATAACCGACCCAAATGACTTTTAGGAATTTTTCTTTTTTTGGTCCAAATCAGCTGAATGTTTGCATGTGGTCTTTGATCCAATAAAACGAAATTGGCCCATAATTTTTTTTACCATTTTCCATTCTTTTTCAAAAAAAAAAACAGCGTGTACAAAAAAGGCCCTAAAAGTCATTTGGGTCGGTTATGTCCTCAGCCCTTCAATTCAGCTACGCTCATTTGTATGCGTATTAATATTCATGCGCGAACTGAATTACCTGAAGAGCACGTGAAATGATTGACGGGTAGAAAAGGATTGTTTGATAGTGTGACGTAGACTACAGGTTTGGCGGTTAAAACATCGATTTAAGTTTTATTGATAGGAAACTTACGTGGCTCTGAGGTGTCGATCGCTAGCTAGATTTAATGGAAACTCGCCAGCTTGGTGGTCGAAAGACGTCATTTTAAGTCTGTAGACCCGCAAGTCAGACACTTCTCAAAGAAGCGAGTGGTGTTTCTCTGTGCTTGCCAAACGCGAAGAGATTAAAGTTGACTACTGGAGCGAGCAAATCGGCGTTTTGCAGTACAGAGTAGTGAGCCAGGCGGGACAGTCTGAAAGCATCTCTGGTCTTAAAAGCGGCCGTAGTTGAGAGTCTTGGCCCATTTGCCAAAGGTTGCCGTGGCAGAAATTGGGAAAGGGAGTTGTTTTTTGAGTTAGGCGAAAAAAGTGGGATGTTTGATTCGGTGTTTTCCGCCTTCGAGAGGCCTTTTGATTCACAGAATTCATTGCGATCACAGAGGGCGCTGTCACCTGGAAAGTTCTGGCGAGGACTGGAAATGAAATTCGCTCGGCTGTGGTGGAAAAATTTTCACTTCGAAAACATCACGGAGAATTCATCTTAGAGTGGGCAATCGGCACCACGAGAAGTCGGTCCGTTTACGAAAAACGCGTAGCTGAATTGAAGGGCTGAGAGCATAACCGACCCAAATGACTTTTAGGTCTTTTTTTTTTTTTGGTCCAATAGAACAAAATTGCTCCATAATTTTTTTGACCATTTTCCCATTTCTTTTTCAAGAAAAAACGTATACAAAAAGGCCTAAAAGTCATTTGGGTCGGTTATGCCCTCAGCCCTTCAGTTTATAAACAACATTAACCCCTATGTTACTTTCACTCTTTCAGTAAAAGTTTTAATATATTCTAAAGATCCACTCACCTCTGGCATATTTCAGATGTCTGTCTTTCAGCAGGAACCATTTTTTCTTCCAGGTCTAAAATAAAAAAAGGATGCTTTTTTAAAAATAAATTAAATACATTAGGTAATGTCCCTTTTCTCGGTGATTTAATATGACTTTTTTGTAGTTTTATAAATTTTCATACATGATTTTCTTTCTTCCAAATATTATGAAAATTTATTATTGGAATTTTTGTTTTCAACTTGAGAATGAGTGAAAGAAGTCAGACACGGATGTATAAAAAAAGCAAGGAATTAAGCTGTCACAAA